>JAAAWM010012093.1:0-105000 GCA_036873465.1 Thinopyrum obtusiflorum
AGAATGCTTATATATGAATAAAGCTCTCTCATTTACCCGCAAAAAAGATTAATCCATATTAACCGAAAAGGAGGGAGTATGGACTAGCACTACTTGGTGTGTCCCGTCAACTCGCAGAACGAGGAGAAGCTTGCAGGACAAGGTGAAGCTCGCTTGCGCCTTTTGACTAATGCAACGTACCCTCGCCCAGGCGGTGGACATGCATCAGTTCATTCGGTGTCAGATTGCCAGAGGCATACACTGTAGTACCGAACATGCGGAGTACCCTCATTGTTCGACTTCACGAAGAGGCGAAGAGCCAAGCGCAAGGTTTAGTAGTACGAGTAGTACTACTACTAGAACCGCATGGTGGAGCCTCTGTACTCTTATTTTTCTTAATCTTTGATAAAGTACACATTTATTCTGGAGAAGGGCGGAAAACGGTAGCCCAACATGTTATGATGATATCGATCAACCATGCTCGAATATATCTTGGCCTCCGTGCGAGCCCGTCTGTATGTTCTCGCTCCTCGTCTCTCTCAAGGAATGGCGGGTTGGCCATTTTGCCGTCAATTGAGATCGGTTTGCTCACACTCCGGTCCCACATGTCAGTTATATGCCAAGAGGAGGTGCGTTGACCGACTGGCCATACGCGTACTTGGTTTTGCACCTTCATACTACTCCTCCCTCTGGGGGGGGGGGGGGGGGGGGGGGGGGGGGGGGGGGGGGGGGGGGGGGGGGGGGGGGGGGGGGGGGGGGGGGGGGGGGGGGGGGGGGGGGGGGGGGGGGGGGGGGGGGGGGGGGGGGGGGGGGGGGGGGGGGGGGGGGGGGGGGGGGGGGGGGGGGGGGGGGGGGGGGGGGGGGGGGGGGGGGGGGGGGGGGGGGGGGGGGGGGGGGGGGGGGGGGGGGGGGGGGGGGGGGGGGGGGGGGGGGGGGGGGGGGGGGGGGGGGGGGGGGGGGGGGGGGGGGGGGGGGGGGGGGGGGGGGGGGGGGGGGGGGGGGGGGGGGGGGGGGGGGGGGGGGGGGGGGGGGGGGGGGGGGGGGGGGGGGGGGGGGGGGGGGGGGGGGGGGGGGGGGGGGGGGGGGGGGGGGGGGGGGGGGGGGGGGGGGGGGGGGGGGGGGGGGGGGGGGGGGGGGGGGGGGGGGGGGGGGGGGGGGGGGGGGGGGGGGGGGGGGGGGGGGGGGGGGGGGGGGGGGGGGGGGGGGGGGGGGGGGGGGGGGGGGGGGGGGGGGGGGGGGGGGGGGGGGGGGGGGGGGGGGGGGGGGGGGGGGGGGGGGGGGGGGGGGGGGGGGGGGGGGGGGGGGGGGGGGGGGGGGGGGGGGGGGGGGGGGGGGGGGGGGGGGGGGGGGGGGGGGGGGGGGGGGGGGGGGGGGGGGGGGGGGGGGGGGGGGGGGGGGGGGGGGGGGGGGGGGGGGGGGGGGGGGGGGGGGGGGGGGGGGGGGGGGGGGGGGGGGGGGGGGGGGGGGGGGGGGGGGGGGGGGGGGGGGGGGGGGGGGGGGGGGGGGGGGGGGGGGGGGGGGGGGGGGGGGGGGGGGGGGGGGGGGGGGGGGGGGGGGGGGGGGGGGGGGGGGGGGGGGGGGGGGGGGGGGGGGGGGGGGGGGGGGGGGGGGGGGGGGGGGGGGGGGGGGGGGGGGGGGGGGGGGGGGGGGGGGGGGGGGGGGGGGGGGGGGGGGGGGGGGGGGGGGGGGGGGGGGGGGGGGGGGGGGGGGGGGGGGGGGGGGGGGGGGGGGGGGGGGGGGGGGGGGGGGGGGGGGGGGGGGGGGGGGGGGGGGGGGGGGGGGGGGGGGGGGGGGGGGGGGGGGGGGGGGGGGGGGGGGGGGGGGGGGGGGGGGGGGGGGGGGGGGGGGGGGGGGGGGGGGGGGGGGGGGGGGGGGGGGGGGGGGGGGGGGGGGGGGGGGGGGGGGGGGGGGGGGGGGGGGGGGGGGGGGGGGGGGGGGGGGGGGGGGGGGGGGGGGGGGGGGGGGGGGGGGGGGGGGGGGGGGGGGGGGGGGGGGGGGGGGGGGGGGGGGGGGGGGGGGGGGGGGGGGGGGGGGGGGGGGGGGGGGGGGGGGGGGGGGGGGGGGGGGGGGGGGGGGGGGGGGGGGGGGGGGGGGGGGGGGGGGGGGGGGGGGGGGGGGGGGGGGGGGGGGGGGGGGGGGGGGGGGGGGGGGGGGGGGGGGGGGGGGGGGGGTTTGTGCAGTTCACCAAAAGGTCGCAATAGCAACGAGGTGAAATGGATAGCCCAGTTTGCAAAAAAAGAGGTAGAAAGGAAACAATTACTGGCCAATAACAGTTGATGACACATGCGACGACAAAAAAGAAGCATATTCCTTGTCCTAAGGGAAGATAACAACACGGTTGTGTTTGTCTAAAACGGTGTGAGGACGAGATTGCAATATGGAAAGTACGTCGGACGAGCTACGTTTTGGGCAAAGAACTATGGAAGATCCACATGTAGCGACGTGGGAAGACGGGCAGTGGAGCAAGGCCGGAGGGGATACCTGGAGGTCGTCGGGATGTAACTAGGTGAGCGGCGGCGGGCGGAATCTGCCCATACTGCGGCAGTGAGCAGGTGGCGTAGGCCCTACCACGCCGGAGCTTGGTCAGAGAGAACGGCGTGTATCATAGATCGGGACGTGCTGCCTCGGCGCCGTCGAATGGAGAAATGATGCACGTCCTCCCTTTCCGCCGGCGGACGGGATGCGGCCGGATCAGTGACCAACGGTGAGAGAGAGAGAGGCCACCGCAGCCTTGTGTGAGATACTCTGAAGAGAGACAAATCAGGCAGGCAGGCTCCATTGTATATAGTGGAGCGGACTACCTTTTTCTCCATAGGGGGGGGGGGGGGGGGGGGGGGGGGGGGGGGGGGGGGGGGGGGGGGGGGGGGGGGGGGGGGGGGGGGGGGGGGGGGGGGGGGGGGGGGGGGGGGGGGGGGGGGGGGGGGGGGGGGGGGGGGGGGGGGGGGGGGGGGGGGGGGGGGGGGGGGGGGGGGGGGGGGGGGGGGGGGGGGGGGGGGGGGGGGGGGGGGGGGGGGGGGGGGGGGGGGGGGGGGGGGGGGGGGGGGGGGGGGGGGGGGGGGGGGGGGGGGGGGGGGGGGGGGGGGGGGGGGGGGGGGGGGGGGGGGGGGGGGGGGGGGGGGGGGGGGGGGGGGGGGGGGGGGGGGGGGGGGGGGGGGGGGGGGGGGGGGGGGGGGGGGGGGGGGGGGGGGGGGGGGGGGGGGGGGGGGGGGGGGGGGGGGGGGGGGGGGGGGGGGGGGGGGGGGGGGGGGGGGGGGGGGGGGGGGGGGGGGGGGGGGGGGGGGGGGGGGGGGGGGGGGGGGGGGGGGGGGGGGGGGGGGGGGGGGGGGGGGGGGGGGGGGGGGGGGGGGGGGGGGGGGGGGGGGGGGGGGGGGGGGGGGGGGGGGGGGGGGGGGGGGGGGGGGGGGGGGGGGGGGGGGGGGGGGGGGGGGGGGGGGGGGGGGGGGGGGGGGGGGGGGGGGGGGGGGGGGGGGGGGGGGGGGGGGGGGGGGGGGGGGGGGGGGGGGGGGGGGGGGGGGGGGGGGGGGGGGGGGGGGGGGGGGGGGGGGGGGGGGGGGGGGGGGGGGGGGGGGGGGGGGGGGGGGGGGGGGGGGGGGGGGGGGGGGGGGGGGGGGGGGGGGGGGGGGGGGGGGGGGGGGGGGGGGGGGGGGGGGGGGGGGGGGGGGGGGGGGGGGGGGGGGGGGGGGGGGGGGGGGGGGGGGGGGGGGGGGGGGGGGGGGGGGGGGGGGGGGGGGGGGGGGGGGGGGGGGGGGGGGGGGGGGGGGGGGGGGGGGGGGGGGGGGGGGGGGGGGGGGGGGGGGGGGGGGGGGGGGGGGGGGGGGGGGGGGGGGGGGGGGGGGGGGGGGGGGGGGGGGGGGGGGGGGGGGGGGGGGGGGGGGGGGGGGGGGGGGGGGGGGGGGGGGGGGGGGGGGGGGGGGGGGGGGGGGGGGGGGGGGGGGGGGGGGGGGGGGGGGGGGGGGGGGGGGGGGGGGGGGGGGGGGGGGGGGGGGGGGGGGGGGGGGGGGGGGGGGGGGGGGGGGGGGGGGGGGGGGGGGGGGGGGGGGGGGGGGGGGGGGGGGGGGGGGGGGGGGGGGGGGGGGGGGGGGGGGGGGGGGGGGGGGGGGGGGGGGGGGGGGGGGGGGGGGGGGGGGGGGGGGGGGGGGGGGGGGGGGGGGGGGGGGGGGGGGGGGGGGGGGGGGGGGGGGGGGGGGGGGGGGGGGGGGGGGGGGGGGGGGGGGGGGGGGGGGGGGGGGGGGGGGGGGGGGGGGGGGGGGGGGGGGGGGGGGGGGGGGGGGGGGGGGGGGGGGGGGGGGGGGGGGGGGGGGGGGGGGGGGGGGGGGGGGGGGGGGGGGGGGGGGGGGGGGGGGGGGGGGGGGGGGGGGGGGGGGGGGGGGGGGGGGGGGGGGGGGGGGGGGGGGGGGGGGGGGGGGGGGGGGGGGGGGGGGGGGGGGGGGGGGGGGGGGGGGGGGGGGGGGGGGGGGGGGGGGGGGGGGGGGGGGGGGGGGGGGGGGGGGGGGGGGGGGGGGGGGGGGGGGGGGGGGGGGGGGGGGGGGGGGGGGGGGGGGGGGGGGGGGGGGGGGGGGGGGGGGGGGGGGGGGGGGGGGGGGGGGGGGGGGGGGGGGGGGGGGGGGGGGGGGGGGGGGGGGGGGGGGGGGGGGGGGGGGGGGGGGGGGGGGGGGGGGGGGGGGGGGGGGGGGGGGGGGGGGGGGGGGGGGGGGGGGGGGGGGGGGGGGGGGGGGGGGGGGGGGGGGGGGGGGGGGGGGGGGGGGGGGGGGGGGGGGGGGGGGGGGGGGGGGGGGGGGGGGGGGGGGGGGGGGGGGGGGGGGGGGGGGGGGGGGGGGGGGGGGGGGGGGGGGGGGGGGGGGGGGGGGGGGGGGGGGGGGGGGGGGGGGGGGGGGGGGGGGGGGGGGGGGGGGGGGGGGGGGGGGGGGGGGGGGGGGGGGGGGGGGGGGGGGGGGGGGGGGGGGGGGGGGGGGGGGGGGGGGGGGGGGGGGGGGGGGGGGGGGGGGGGGGGGGGGGGGGGGGGGGGGGGGGGGGGGGGGGGGGGGGGGGGGGGGGGGGGGGGGGGGGGGGGGGGGGGGGGGGGGGGGGGGGGGGGGGGGGGGGGGGGGGGGGGGGGGGGGGGGGGGGGGGGGGGGGGGGGGGGGGGGGGGGGGGGGGGGGGGGGGGGGGGGGGGGGGGGGGGGGGGGGGGGGGGGGGGGGGGGGATCCAGGACTCTATTTCACACACATTGCATATGTTACATTTTTTGATTGACCTGACCCCCCCCCGGGGGGGGGGGGGCTCTCTATGTTTGTAACTCTCTCACACAACCCCACGTAGGTGGTGTACGTATACAAGAAGAGAATAGGTGCACCGTGCACGTACTCACGCTTCGTGCCCAGCCACACCCGCGCGGGTACACGGTGGAGCTCATTTCTGTACGAAATGGCAGCCCACATGCAAATTTGAACGCGTGTAGCAGTTGTTTACCTACGGAGGTCGTGTACCACGCGTGCACGAAACAAAGTTCGACTTGATGCGTTGGCGCGTTATTTTTAAATAAAGTTATATCGCTCAATGGCACGTACACAGAATATAAAACAATTTTTATGGAGAAAAAGGTAGTCCGCTCCACTATATACAATGGAGCCTGCCTGCCTGGTTTGTCTCTCTTCAGAGTATCTCACATAAGGCTGCGGTGGCCTCTCTCTCTCTCACCGTTGGTCACTGATCCAGCCGCATCCCGTCCGCCGGCGGAAAGGGAGGACGTGCATCGTTTCTCCGTTCGATGGCGCCGAGGCAGCACGTCCCGATCTGTGGTACACGCCGTTCTCTCTGACCAAGCTCCGGCGTGGTAGGGCCTACGCCACCTGCTCGGTGCCGCAGTATGGGCAGATTCCGCCCGCCGCCGCTCACCTAGTTACATCCTGACGACCTCCAGGTATCCCCTCCGGCCTTGCTCCACTGCCCGTCTTCCCACGTCGCTGCATGTGGATCTTCCATAGTTCTTTGCCCAAAACGTAGCTCGTCCGGCGTACTTTCCATATTGCAATCTCGTCCTCACACCGTTTTAGACAAACACAACCGTGTTGTTATCTTCCCTTAGGACAAGGAATATGCTTCTTTTTTGTCGTCGCATGTGTCATCAACTGTTATTGGCCAGTAATTGTTTCCTTTCTACCTCTTTTTTGCAAACAGGGCTATCCATTTCACCTCGTTGCTATTGCGACCTTTTGGTGAACTGCAAAAATCACTTTTTTCTTAAGAGTGTTTTGTGCAGTTCTGCCAAAATGTCACACGGGCAACGTCTCTACATTTCATTGCGACTGCACAAAGGGAGATTGGTTTGCTCTATCCTCCTCATCCAACTCCGAGCCTAATCTTCTCCAACTAGTTAGTCTTAAGAGAGACTGCAAAGGTGACTGGCTTCTATTTGTGTGATTATTGTTTCATCAGCAGTCCTCTATTATCATAATCACACTTAACATCTTTGGAACAGGGACGCTCAGCTCTATTTTAGTGGAATTGCACAAAATGATCGGAATGTTGCATGCTCCAGACAGCTACTTTTTTCCCAACATGCCTTGTTGATTTAGACAGAGCTGGGGGGACGTTGCTGCCAATGAAATCATGGATCAATTTTAATTTAACACCTTCTCACAACTTTGTCTTCAGTTGTGATGGGGGGGGGGGGGGGGGGGGGGGGGGGGGGGGGGGGGGGGGGGGGGGGGGGGGGGGGGGGGGGGGGGGGGGGGGGGGGGGGGGGGGGGGGGGGGGGGGGGGGGGGGGGGGGGGGGGGGGGGGGGGGGGGGGGGGGGGGGGGGGGGGGGGGGGGGGGGGGGGGGGGGGGGGGGGGGGGGGGGGGGGGGGGGGGGGGGGGGGGGGGGGGGGGGGGGGGGGGGGGGGGGGGGGGGGGGGGGGGGGGGGGGGGGGGGGGGGGGGGGGGGGGGGGGGGGGGGGGGGGGGGGGGGGGGGGGGGGGGGGGGGGGGGGGGGGGGGGGGGGGGGGGGGGGGGGGGGGGGGGGGGGGGGGGGGGGGGGGGGGGGGGGGGGGGGGGGGGGGGGGGGGGGGGGGGGGGGGGGGGGGGGGGGGGGGGGGGGGGGGGGGGGGGGGGGGGGGGGGGGGGGGGGGGGGGGGGGGGGGGGGGGGGGGGGGGGGGGGGGGGGGGGGGGGGGGGGGGGGGGGGGGGGGGGGGGGGGCGGAGTATATTTAAGAACCGAGGGGGTAGTGCACAACCGCATGGGAGACTCAGACCGGTCGTTGCGCCGCATTAATAGTGAGTAATGAGCAGTCAAATCATAAGCCCCACCTTTCCCACTGTAAGTTGCTCGGAAGAAGCAACCATCAATACGCTCTTCTTTGAATCCGCTCATACTACTCCATCCGTCAATGTTTATAGAGCGTGCTTCAGAAAAAGAGAAAATCTCTGGGACCAAGGCGACTAGCGATCGGCCTAAAAAATAGCATTGGTAGTTATAGCACGGTGTCTATTACTAGAGGAAATAATGCGTACACACATGCATGCAGTGCTTCCACCCCGGGTAGACACATGCATGCACTTACTCCACACCGTAGTACTACATCGAGAGAAAATTGCGGTTACCACGCCCTAATTAATTGAGCATTAAACCAAACACGTCTAAAGTCTCTCTGGTGGTGGAAATGCATTGAGAGAAATGCATCATAATGAAGCGCGCCCTGTAAACTGTGACGGAGGGAGGAGTAGTATGAAGGTGCAAAACCAAGTACGCGTATGGCCAGTTGGTCAACGCACCTCCTCTTGGCATATCACTGACATGTGGGACCGGAGTGTGAGCAAACCGATCTCAATTGACGGCAAAATGGCCAACCCGCCGTTCCTTGAGAGAGACGAGGAGCGAGAACACACAGACGGGCTCGCACGGAGGCCAAGATATATTCGAGCATGGTTGATCGATATCATCATTACATGTTGGGTTGTCGTTTTCCGCCCTTCTCCGGAATAAATGTGTACTTTATCAAAGATTAAGAAAAATAAGAGTACAGAGGCTCCACCATGCGGTTCTAGTAGTACTACTACTCGTACTACTAAACCTTGCGCTTGGCTCTTCGCCTCTTCCTGAAGTCGAACAATGATGGTACTCCGCATGTTCGGTACTACAGTGTATGCCTCTGGGGGGGGGGGGGGGGGGGGGGGGGGGGGGGGGGGGGGGGGGGGGGGGGGGGGGGGGGGGGGGGGGGGGGGGGGGGGGGGGGGGGGGGGGGGGGGGGGGGGGGGGGGGGGGGGGGGGGGGGGGGGGGGGGGGGGGGGGGGGGGGGGGGGGGGGGGGGGGGGGGGGGGGGGGGGGGGGGGGGGGGGGGGGGGGGGGGGGGGGGGGGGGGGGGGGGGGGGGGGGGGGGGGGGGGGGGGGGGGGGGGGGGGGGGGGGGGGGGGGGGGGGGGGGGGGGGGGGGGGGGGGGGGGGGGGGGGGGGGGGGGGGGGGGGGGGGGGGGGGGGGGGGGGGGGGGGGGGGGGGGGGGGGGGGGGGGGGGGGGGGGGGGGGGGGGGGGGGGGGGGGGGGGGGGGGGGGGGGGGGGGGGGGGGGGGGGGGGGGGGGGGGGGGGGGGGGGGGGGGGGGGGGGGGGGGGGGGGGGGGGGGGGGGGGGGGGGGGGGGGGGGGGGGGGGGGGGGGGGGGGGGGGGGGGGGGGGGGGGGGGGGGGGGGGGGGGGGGGGGGGGGGGGGGGGGGGGGGGGGGGGGGGGGGGGGGGGGGGGGGGGGGGGGGGGGGGGGGGGGGGGGGGGGGGGGGGGGGGGGGGGGGGGGGGGGGGGGGGGGGGGGGGGGGGGGGGGGGGGGGGGGGGGGGGGGGGGGGGGGGGGGGGGGGGGGGGGGGGGGGGGGGGGGGGGGGGGGGGGGGGGGGGGGGGGGGGGGGGGGGGGGGGGGGGGGGGGGGGGGGGGGGGGGGGGGGGGGGGGGGGGGGGGGGGGGGGGGGGGGGGGGGGGGGGGGGGGGGGGGGGGGGGGGGGGGGGGGGGGGGGGGGGGGGGGGGGGGGGGGGGGGGGGGGGGGGGGGGGGGGGGGGGGGGGGGGGGGGGGGGGGGGGGGGGGGGGGGGGGGGGGGGGGGGGGGGGGGGGGGGGGGGGGGGGGGGGGGGGGGGGGGGGGGGGGGGGGGGGGGGGGGGGGGGGGGGGGGGGGGGGGGGGGGGGGGGGGGGGGGGGGGGGGGGGGGGGGGGGGGGGGGGGGGGGGGGGGGGGGGGGGGGGGGGGGGGGGGGGGGGGGGGGGGGGGGGGGGGGGGGGGGGGGGGGGGGGGGGGGGGGGGGGGGGGGGGGGGGGGGGGGGGGGGGGGGGGGGGGGGGGGGGGGGGGGGGGGGGGGGGGGGGGGGGGGGGGGGGGGGGGGGGGGGGGGGGGGGGGGGGGGGGGGGGGGGGGGGGGGGGGGGGGGGGGGGGGGGGGGGGGGGGGGGGGGGGGGGGGGGGGGGGGGGGGGGGGGGGGGGGGGGGGGGGGGGGGGGGGGGGGGGGGGGGGGGGGGGGGGGGGGGGGGGGGGGGGGGGGGGGGGGGGGGGGGGGGGGGGGGGGGGGGGGGGGGGGGGGGGGGGGGGGGGGGGGGGGGGGGGGGGGGGGGGGGGGGGGGGGGGGGGGGGGGGGGGGGGGGGGGGGGGGGGGGGGGGGGGGGGGGGGGGGGGGGGGGGGGGGGGGGGGGGGGGGGGGGGGGGGGGGGGGGGGGGGGGGGGGGGGGGGGGGGGGGGGGGGGGTCACCGCGGTATGGGCCGATGCCGCGTCCCAACCGCCCTTCTAGCTACGGCCCAACGTCCCAGGTAGTCCATCTTCCTTTTGGAGCCGGCTTGCTCCACTGCCGCAGCTCCCCACGTAGCTCCATCTCCATGTCAATCTTTCTCTACTTCTATCGGCTTCTACTTGTGATGAGTTTATGTCTCATGAACTAGTGCCAGTACTATTATTCTAATCACACTTCTTCAATATCTTTGCCATCAGGGATGCTCAGCTCGATTTTAGTGGAACTGCACAAAAGCATCGTATGATCCGAGGGTGCCAGCCGTCTTTCCTTCGACAGGTTCTACCTGGCCAGCAAATTAAATCCTGTTTAGGGTTTAGGGTTTAAGTCGTAGTGACACCATCAGTAGTTTTTCTTTCGTACACGCTCTCACAACTTTTGTCTTTAGTTGTGAAGTAAATATTGGCTATGATCTGTGAATCATTGAGATGCATTAGGATGCTCAGCTTGATTTTAGTGGAACTGCACAAAATGTTCAGATGGTTCGTGGGGGGGGGGGGGGGGGGGGGGGGGGGGGGGGGGGGGGGGGGGGGGGGGGGGGGGGGGGGGGGGGGGGGGGGGGGGGGGGGGGGGGGGGGGGGGGGGGGGGGGGGGGGGGGGGGGGGGGGGGGGGGGGGGGGGGGGGGGGGGGGGGGGGGGGGGGGGGGGGGGGGGGGGGGGGGGGGGGGGGGGGGGGGGGGGGGGGGGGGGGGGGGGGGGGGGGGGGGGGGGGGGGGGGGGGGGGGGGGGGGGGGGGGGGGGGGGGGGGGGGGGGGGGGGGGGGGGGGGGGGGGGGGGGGGGGGGGGGGGGGGGGGGGGGGGGGGGGGGGGGGGGGGGGGGGGGGGGGGGGGGGGGGGGGGGGGGGGGGGGGGGGGGGGGGGGGGGGGGGGGGGGGGGGGGGGGGGGGGGGGGGGGGGGGGGGGGGGGGGGGGGGGGGGGGGGGGGGGGGGGGGGGGGGGGGGGGGGGGGGGGGGGGGGGGGGGGGGGGGGGGGGGGGGGGGGGGGGGGGGGGGGGGGGGGGGGGGGGGGGGGGGGGGGGGGGGGGGGGGGGATTTGTAAAAATACGGTCAGTCGACTTCATAGTATGCTCATTGCGCTCAATATATACATTTTCTGGTGTTTATACGGTCACTAGCTCACCCTGGCTGAGTATGTGTGTGCATGCACGTGTAGGTTGAGCACTTGAGCGTGACCGTGTGTGTTCCATCGTGTGCTCGGACATGCATGCATTAGGGCGTCGCGTGCGTTTTTGCGTCCATGTGTACGTGTGACTGTTGCATACACGTAGGGGGAGTACGTGTAGGGGCCACTAAAGGAGCAGTCAAATCACACAGTAAGTTAGTCGGAAGAAGCAACCATCGTTTCACTCTTCAATGACACATACGCAATATAAAATGGTTGATATGGAGAGAAAAAGAAAACCACTATATATACACTAGCAGGAGCCTAAGCTACAAGCCTGCTGGCTTGGGTTGCTCTCTTCACAAGCATAGAACGACGGTGGCCTCACCGCTGGTCACATATCCGGCCTGATCCCGCAGTTGGGGGAAGGGAACAATGTTCTGCGTAGACGCGGTCGACATCGGCGAGGGAGAAAATCCACAGTCGGTGCATCCCAATCGGGGGTCACCATGGTATGGGCCGATGCCGCGTCCCAACCGCCCTTCTAGCTATAGCCCGACGTCCGTTTCGAAAATATTAGTGCATGTCAACAAAAATTATACTAGTATCGCTGTTTCGTTTCGAAAAAAAAAGAATATAAGCTGTTACTTCTTACCCAAAGGATCTTTATATCCAACAGACACAAAATATCCATTCGACTGTTCGAAATTACTTTCACTTCTGATCTGATGTCGAGGTACGCCACCAAAACCCACCATCTCTTAAGCAAAAGTAGACCGAGCTAACCCCTATATTAGCATATTACTAAGATAAACAGAAGGCACTGTAGAATCATTTAGGATGTGAGCTTGTCAATCTGAATGTGGAGGGACACCAGCTTAGCCCCGGCCAGTAGCTTGGGCGGAACTGTGAAGAAGGTCAGCTCCTGCACGGCGACGTCGCCGGGATCCCTACTGCTTGTCACCTCCATTTCAACCTTGACGGCGTCGGTCCTGCCTTTGGGCTCCCCCGGCGGGCCGTTCGCCCACAGCTTGGCCACGTAGTGCGTCAGTGGGGACGCCCCCGCTCTGATGCAGATGACCAACACTGCGATAGGCGCGCCAATGTCGAGCACGCCACCGACCAAGAAAAACGCGCAGCCATCCTCCTCCGCGAACAGCAAGAGCCGAGGCTCCGACAGTGGCACTTGTAGCTGGAGCGCCTTGCCGTACTGGATCCTATGCACGGGCATGGGATGCACGGTGCTGATGTGGTTGGAGAGCACCGGCGGCGGGCCTTCGTAGCTGCAGACGGGCACGGGGCATTTGCAGGGCGCGAGCGGACACACGCTCTGGTGATCGGCGAGCATGTGGTAAGTGACGTAGAGCCCACAGCCTTCATGCGGGCACTCCACCCTCACCGAGGAGAGGACGGCGTCCACCGCCGTGTTCCGCACGTCAAAGCCACCGCCGCGCTCACACTTCTGGCACTGCCACTAGTTCCCGGGGCGCTCGACGCGGCAGTCCGCGCAAGCCAGGTGCCCTCCCTTGCACTGCACAAATCAATCGAACAACACATCAATCAAGAAACCTGCACCTTGCTCGATCAGCCGAACGGACGAGGTGTATTCGAACCTCATACACTGGAGGCTTCAAGGGGCGGAGGCACAAGGGGCAGTGGAACAAGGTGAGGTCCATCGAGACCATAGAGAGCTCCATCGTCGGGTCCTGTTCCGTCTGCATGATCTCGCCCTCCTCGTGCACAACCATCTCTCGCTTTATTAGGGCCGAGGCATTACAAAGCTTTACCGTCACATATTCATACTACTTCAAGGAGCATTAAATCAACACATGCTAGTATCAAAAGGAGAGTCACGGCATGCATGCATGCGTTGTAATTAATGCATCGGTAAACGCAAATTATTGAAATATATCGAGTGCAGTGCTTTGATGTGTCACGTCAACTCGCACAAGACCGAGAAGTTTGATTACTACAACGCCCTCTCGCCTTAACCGCACCTGCCTTTGGCTGCATGACAGGTGGGCCACCGACCTGTTGGGCCCACCTGTCATGGACGCAAAGGCAGGAGCAGTAAGTCAATGAAGCTGCATCCCTCCTTCACCCATGAGCGTGGTGGCTGGCAGGACTAGGAGAAGCTTTCGTTCGCTACACGCTCTCCCTCCCATACGCGGTGGACATGCAGCAGTTCAATCGGTGTCAGATGGCCAGAAGCATACTGTAGTACTCCTCCACTGCAGTAGTACTCCATCATTTTGTTCGACTTCCCAAAGAGGCGAAGATCCAAGCGCAGCCCGGACGCTCGTGTGGTAGTTTCATGTGTAGAGTAGTCTAGGATAGCGTGTACCATGCCTGTAAGCTTAAAATCGTTGGGGTCGGCTCCATGCTATATTTTTTTGATGAAAAAAATCTTCTGGCCCTACCTGTCATCCTGGTGATTCTAGTTTGCATGCTCATCTGGTCAAGACAGGAATATATATTTTAATTTGTGGTGGGGTAAATGTTAGAGCTTGCAGCAAATGGAGTATTGTACACTGCGGGTCTTTCAGCCAAGTTTAGAGGCAACCATGTGGGGCTAGTGCTATGATGTGTCGCGTCAACTCGTACAACGAGGAGAAGCTTGATTTTACTACTACACGTCTACTCCCTCGCCCATGCACGCGGTGGCTCGCAGACGAGGACAGGCTTTTGCTTATAGTACTAGTACAACAAGCTATCCCTCCCGCTCGCGGTGCACGGACATGCAGCAGTGGATTCGATACTGTAGAAGCAGTAGTAGTAACATCATTGTTCATCTTCTCGAAGAGGCGAAGAGCCAAGTGCAACCCAAACGTCGCAGTTGCGAACCTTGGAGCACGGATATAGCCAGGCTCTTGCATGAGACAAAATTGCTATGTGAGCCCACTATTGTAGTACTCCCTCCGTCCGGAAATACTTGTCATCAAAATGAATAAAACGGGATGTATCTAGATGTATATTAGTTCTAGATACATCTTTTTTATCCATTTTGATGACAAGTATTTTCGGACGGAGGGAGTACTTGCTAGTATAGCCCTGTAAACCAGAAAGGAGTATTTGCCTTTCTAGAGATTTCAACAAGTGACTAGACTACACCGAGACAGAGTACATATGGAGCAAAAGTGAATCTACACTGTAAATAAATACGTAGTTCTCTCGTTTTCCTCTCGGCCTTGGTCGCGGTGCACAATATTGAGTATACTAGTACTATCATCTTGAAATTTATGAAGTCACCATTGGCACCTCGTCGTCGACGGGAACGTCTCCTGACACGCGATAGACGCGAGCGGTAGTAGCCTCCATAGGTGCTTGAATGCCAAGAAGGGAGAGGGTAGCGGTTCCCGAGACTTTGAACGATCAATGATGCATCCTCAAATTACTCTACATGCAGAGGGAATTAATTGGAGAAGCAGAATAGAGACAGCACGATGTGAATGCAACAGAGTTTGGATTGTCATATAAAGGTGCCCCACCACTCCAATCCATCTACTCCTAGTCTCTGCGCAACACTGCTCGCTCCAATCCAAGACCAAGTGACCAGAAGCCAGAAGCACCTATGGAGGCGATGGACGCGAGCGGCAATCTGCTGTGCCAAATCATCCAAGGCGCCGGCCTGCGGCCCCGCACCCCACAGCATTTCCAGACGGTGCTGGCGACCGCCGGCATCGTAGCCCTTGCCGACACCGGCTTCGCCTCTCGCATGGACGACATGATGGTCAACTCCATCCGCAAGTTCACCGCCGTCAAGAAGCGCGCGGACGACCTTGCCGTACTGCTCCAGCCCACGCGCCCAGGCTCCTCATTGCCTGCCACCCTCATCGGCCTCCATGGTGACAAAGTCTTTCAAGCCCTGGTGGCCCTGCAGGTGCTGGAGGTCGCGATGAAGAATGTGCACCTCGAGGCCACGCTCGTCGCGCATCGCCTCGCCATGCAAGAAACCGTCGACATAGGGCACTACAAGGCCAGCGAGGACAGAAAGACGTTGGCCTTCTTCTAGCGGCTGGAATCTTTGGACGCCATTGTTCAGAAGCACGTCGACCTGGCCACGAAAGCCGCTGCTACATAGCCGCCGTTCGGTGGGCCGGCGCCCTGAGTCGAGGACGTGGACGTTGTCGATGGATGCATCTCTTCTTATTGCCTCCTGTAACCAGCACTGCATCGCCTCGTGGCCTTAATGTTTTATTAGTATAGGAGTATATGGCATTTTTATTCCAGTAGTAACATTTCACTATGAGGTGGGGCCGCAGTTGAGCAAACCGACCATCGGCAAATCCCCACCCCTCCAATCCATCTACTCCTAGTCTCTGCGCAACACTGCTCACTCCTAGTCTCTGCGCAACACTTCTCACTCCAAGAAATCCGTGATTTTGCGTGACTGAACTTCAGCCATGTTTCTTTTAGCTTCGCCCCACGGGCTCATGAGTTAGCTGCCTACGGTGCCCGTCACCAAGTTGATCAGGAGTTCTGGCTAGAGGACATGCCAGATGATGTAAATGTTTGTATGGCCAGCATCTTGGCTGGACCTGTGTGAGTTACGGAATCGAGTGTTCTGTTTCAAAAAAAAAGACCAAGTGACCAGAAGCCAGAAGCACTGCTCGCTCCTAGTCTCTGCGCAACACTGCTCGCTCCAATCCAAGACCAAGTGACCAGAAGCCAGAAGCACCTATGGAGGCGATGGTCGCGAGCGGCAGTCGGCTGTGCCAAATCATCCAAGGCGCCGACCTGCGGCCCCGCACCGCACAGCGTTTCCAGACAGTGCTGGCGACCGCTGCATTGTGGCCCTCGCCGACGCTGGCTTCGCCTCTCGCTTGGATGACATGATGGTCAACTCCATCCGCAAATTTGCCACCGTCAAGAAGCGTGTAGCGAAAGCTCCTACTAGTCCTGCCAGCTACCACGCTAATGCGTGAGGGAGGGACACAACTTCATGGACTTACTGCTCCTACCTTTGCGTCTATGACAGGTGGGCCCAACAGGTGGTTGGCCCACCTGTCATGCAGCTAAAGGTAGGTGCAGTTAAGGCACCGGAGCTCAGTCCGCGAGGGAGAGGGTGTTGTAGTAATCAAACTTCTCGGTCTTGTACGAGTTTTTTTGACAGAAAGACTGTAAGGGAACCCCCTACAGTATAATTGGTGCAACAAACCCAAATTGCAAGTACTGTACCTTGAACCTGGGTGGGTGGGAAGGCATCAACCCCTTCCCACCACTAGGCTATGCGTTAGTCTGCAACGAGTTGACGCGACACATCAAAGCACTGCACTCGATATAAGTCTTTTTACACATTTCAAATGGACTACTACATACGGATGTATGTAGACATATTTTGCTTCGTATGTAGTCACTTGTTGCAATCTCTAAAAAGACTTATATTTGGAAACGGAGGGAGTACAACGCATGCATGCCATGACTTCCCTTTTGATACTTGCATGTGTTGATTTGATGCACCTTGCCAAATTTTGACTATAAATTTAACTAACCAAATTTTCATGCATGTCACAAAAAATTATGGGGCTGTTTGGATTGTGACTATGTTTGTCTTATGTTGCCACATTATTTTTCCCACACTTGCCACACTTGCCTAACTTGAGTTGCTCAAATTGTTAGACACACTTTGGCTTGCCTAAGGGAATCTTGCCACACTTTTTGTGTCGATGACATGTGGGGTTCACTGCTAATAAAAAAAATTCTTGTCTTAGGAGTGGCTAATAAAAAAGACTTATATTTAGGAACGGAGGGAGTAGAAAATATAAATAATAATGCATGTTGGGGCAACCCACGTTTCCGATAATTTTAGCCGTGGGCTTGTTCACAATTTTTACGAGGGGGTGGTTGTTCATTTAATGGAGGGACTTGTACAAGACTTGAACGATACAAAGTGTGACCTGGCACACTGTAACACCACTTGGAATAAGCGGGTAGCTATCTCAAAAAACAATCAACAACTAAAAAAAACCGCGACCTGGCACGTAGTACACAATTTTAAACGATTGTTTTAATGGAGTGAAAAAGGAAAACTACCCCACTACGTATATATCGGCCGGAGCCTCCGCGCTTGCGTGCTAGGGTTGCTCTATTCACACACTCTCATCCTCTCCAGATCTAAACAAGATAGGGGTGGTAACACTGTCTTTCTCCCTTCAAAAAACACTGTCTTTCTATCCTCACCGCTGGTTACAGATCCAGACGTATCCCCCTCCGTCGGTGAAGGGGAGGAGGGGCAGCGTTTAGGCCGTCGTCGACAGCGAGGGAGGAGACCCACTGCCGGCCGCACCATTATCTCTAGCCGAGCACCGGCGCGGGAGGTCCTCCGATCCCTTCGTCGTTGCCCTAGTGTGGGCGGATCCGGCCTCCCGCCGCCCACCTATCCACATACCGACGACCTTCAGGTATATCTTCCTTCGAAACTGCCTTAGCTCTACTTCCCTAGCTCGCTACGTCACTGCATGTGCATCATTTTCTACCTCTCAGCCCCTCTCGATCGGATGGTCCAACGTCACCTATTTTTTTTCTTCTATTGTTAGAGGTAAAGCTACTTCATGGAGTCGAATCTTGTACTTGGTTCAAACAAGAAATAAAGTGGGGGTGGGGGAATTTAGTATGTAGTACATCAGACTTGGTACAAACAGGAAGGAAAGGGGGTGAAAGTAGTACAGACTGGTCATCCAACCGGTCTCTTGGTCGAAAAGGGAAATATAGGGGTAACGCTGAACACAGTGGTATGACCAGGACTAGATTTGCTATCCACACATAGGAGTAGGTGGCTAGAGTGAACAAAAATGGGACCAACCCAGATATGTTTCTTGGATGTTTGTTTCTCGGGGCAACAAACTATGAATCACCACTTTATGCCCCTGTTTAGGTACATGGTGCTGGACTGCTGGTGCACCCACTGTCCCATGCCCTTATACCAAATATTTAGTTGTTCTTAATCTAATGCCCCTGGTAAAAATTAAGCCATGCCACTGTTATAAGCCATGACAAGTTTAGCCAAATGTTTTTGCCTGTAATTGTTTGAGACTCTGACTGTTTCCTCTGTAGCTTTTTGTGTAAACAGGGATATCCATTTCACCTGGTTGCTATTGTGACCTTTTGGTGCAATGCACAAAACTCTTCTTAAAAGAAGTGACTTTTGTGCTGTTTAACTGGAATGTCAGAATGGAACAGTTGGTTCATTTCGGTGGAACTGCACAAAGGGAGATCTGTGTTCCAATCCTCATCATCCATATTGGCACCATAACCTTCCTTTAGGTAAGAATGATATTTAATGCATGTGTTCATCTCTATTTTGCGACTGCCATGAGAAAATAATGTTATTTTTTACCAGTACACTTGTACTCCCTCACTGACAAAACCAATTCTGAAATAGAAGGCCAATCATGTACTTGGTTTCACCAACTGGTGAGGAGAATGAGAGACAGAGCATGAAGAGGAAGAAGAAGAATAAACAGTGCCAAGGCGATCTTGCTGAAGCCAGAGGCCTCAGTCGAGGCCATTCAAGGGCTCCGGCAACAACTACCTTACATGTGAGATGATCCTCCAGGGAGCCCTTCCACTTCTGCTGTCTCACTTAATTAATTAGGAGTACTTAAGTACCACTAATTTATTGCTGCCTAATTTTCCTGTCGGAGTTAAACAAATCTTTAGTAGCACCCTATGCTGAATCATGTACTTGTGTATGTTTGTCTATGGAGGTGAATCATGTGGTGGAGCAGGGAGGGAATATTATTAGTGTCATGACATAATAGTGCTATTGTTTTGCATGTCAATTTATTGCCATTGGTTCAATGAGGCAATGTTTTGCGTATTATCCATCATGAATTTGATGCTATTGTTAGAGTAATATGCTAATGTCTTTCTATCCTTTCTCACTAAGCTAATGAAGGTTTCACCTTGTTCCTACTTGTGCAAACAGGGATCATGTTGTGCCAATCATACATTTTAGTGGAACTACACAAGACAATACAATGAACTGTATCCCAGCCTGTGCTTTAATTCTGCTGGAAGTTCTTGATAATCTTTTGATATAATCTCAGCACTGGTAAACAAGAGTGATTTCAACCATACATTTGAAGTGCACAAAAATATATACTATTGAGTGATTCCAATGAGTGCTTTATCATCTCTTATGGGACTACATGAATAAGCTTTTTTCCTCAGGTTGGTACGGGCCTAAGGCCTTCATCCATATTAGTTTGCTGTCATGTCTATTTGTATCGTGCTATTGTCATGAGAAACTCCTTTATCTTTGCATGTTAAAGTTTTGCAACCTATGATACATGGCAATGCTTTGAGTGTTGAGCTAATTGGCACTGATTAAATAAACTAATACCTCTCTTTAAGCAAGACTACTATGTTGCTAACTTTACCCATTAAGATAATGAGGATGCTTCTATTTGTTAGTGTATGTTTCATCAACTAGTCCCGCTATTACAGTAATCTCACTTTCTCAATATGTGTGCCAACAGGGATGCTCGATTTTGGTGGAACTGTACAAAAACTTTGGGTGCTTCATTGCCTCGACAGCTTCCGTCCTTTCCTGTCAGTCGCTAATCTGGGCCTGCTTTCTACCTTTGCTGTCAGTCGCTTCGCTTATCTCGGCTTCCAGTCAAAGGAAAAAGTAATTGATATGCTAACTCACACAGGTTGGTACTGGTCTTTATCCTGATTATTGAGCTTGTCATGTATTGGTAATTTGGTATTGTGCTACTGTTGGCCGATTTTATAAAGGAGTAACTTGGAGCCTGAACTCGCAGGCAAATCATTGCATTGGGTGATTTCAGTAGAACTGCACAAAAAGATCAGATGGACAGATACTTATGCTGCTGCTATGTACTCCAAAGTTCACTCAGACAAGCATCGATGTTGACAAGAAGTGCCTATATTCATTCGAGTATCAACCGGCATCAACCAGTTGTCAAACTCCAAGTATTAGGAGAGTGAACACTAAAAATATTGCTTGGCGCATAGCCCAGAAAAACACAGTCCAGTCTTTGGTCCCAACTTGTGCCTTTTGGTTATCGGCAGATATGGTAGCAAATTGTATGGCATGGAGTCTAAAGATTCCAGACAA
This sequence comes from Thinopyrum obtusiflorum, assembly GCA_036873465.1. Classification (NCBI taxonomy): domain Eukaryota; kingdom Viridiplantae; phylum Streptophyta; class Magnoliopsida; order Poales; family Poaceae; genus Thinopyrum; species Thinopyrum obtusiflorum. The sequence continues at coordinate 19,879 of JAAAWM010012093.1, forward strand.
GTTGGTTGACGCATATATTCATCTGGCACTTAATCAGTCTACACGCCAGGGATGCTCCATTTCAGTTGAACTGCACAAAAAATTTGGGTGGTTCATTTTCTCAACCACCTCCTTTCTCGTCTGCAATGTAGAATTTTGGCGAGCTACAGGACCAAAATGAGCCAGTAAACTAGTTGGATGAAAGTAGTGGCCAGGTTGCTCAAACCTCCCTCGACACGAGGCCACTATTTGAGGATAAACCTACAAGCAAAGTTCAGATTGTCTGTGCTGCCTCTTATGTACTCGAAAGTTTACTCGTACAAGCTATAATTTTAGCAAGAAGTACCTCCGACTGAACACCATTTACCAGTCTGCAATGTAGAATTTTGGCGAGCTATAGGACCAAGATGAGCCAGTAAACTAGTTGGATGAAAGTAGTGGCCAAGTTGCTCAAACCTCCCTCGGCACGAGGCCACTATTTGAGGATAAACCTACAAGCAAAGTTTAGATTGTCTGTGCTGCCTCTTATGTACTCGAAAGGTTACTCGTACAAGCATTAATTTTAGCAAGAAGTACCTCTGACTGAACACCATTTACCAGTCTGTACCCTAGGTAATTAAAGTTTGTCCATGGATCATATTGGCTGTGATCTCAATCATTTGGATGCATAAACATACTGAACATGTGTATATCTGAATCTTTTTATGAATTATCTATGAATATTGTTGTGTGATCTATCAATCATTTGGATCCATAGACATGCTGAACTTGTGTATATATGAATCTTTTGAGTTGTTGATAGTGAATGTTGGCTATGAATATGAACGTGTCCTGTGAACCTAAGTTTGATACGAATGTTTACCTTTTCTGTTGTGCTTGTGTGTGAACTTGTTAGTATGCCTACTGTGGGGTATGTGACATGTGGGTGTCAATGGCACACCTTCTTCCCGAGAAGAATTGCACCTGCTTTGTTAGGGTAGCAACGGCGCATCAGCTCTTTTTAATCTTTTTGCTCTGTCTTGCCCCCTCCCCCGCTCAACCCCTGCCGTAATGTTTTCGGCCTCAAAACAAACATAGTACTGCATTGTTTTTGGGGCTTGATGAAAAATCGAGTGCTGGTTTCTATAGGTTGGCCCGCCTAGCAAATGGGGTGCTAGTCCACCACGGACTGGGAGGCTAAAAATACAAGTTGTATGGTGCAGAGGCAAGTAAAAAAACGCCACCGAGAGCCATCCACTGAAGAAAAAAATCATTCCTGATGTGCTTCTTCAGTCGTGCTGCCGGCCCCCTCTATAATCTAGTTCGCTCGGGGATCTGGTATCATTTTTTTCCAGAGGGCGAACAAGTATCAGCTAGGCCTAGGTTTTGTATTTTAACATGCGTAGCCCACGACATACGGTGACAGTGGTTTCAACTTATTTTTTGAGGTCCATACCGGCCTATGGGCTTTTTCTTAAAGATCGGCAGCCCAATGTATTTTTTTAACCACATTATATATATTTATATTATTACTATTCTCATATATTTTATAGAGACTTATATATACATTATAAAAACATCCCACGTGTTATTAACTTATAAAATTAAATGTTTAACAGAAGTTGGCAAGGAAAATCCTGGTTGTTTTTGACTCACAGGCAAGGAAAATCCTGGTGATTGCGTACAAAAGCTTGAGAAGATTTTAAGGACCAATGTAATAATAACGCGCTCATTTTTATTTTGAGCAATAACTCGCTAATTTGTTAATTATGTATATAAAAAATGTGCCTCTCCGATTTATTTTTGATATTAATTGCTCCTTCTAACATAACATTATATATATAACGAGCCCAGCTAATTCGTGTATTTGAAGGAAGTGCAAATGGGCTGGGATTTCTTAGATAATATAAATGGGCCGCATTGACGCGAAATTATTTGTTCACCCAGCCCAGCAAATGGACTGTACATTCTAGAAAACATGGGTTAATAGGCTGGCATGTGGGCCAATAGGTTGAAGCCTACGCAGGGCGTTGTCAACTTGGTCGGCATGCACCTTCAATCTCTTGTCTTCTTCCTCCAGCGTCTCCGGGACCGCCTGGTCCGGCCTCCGGCGGCTAGCGGCTCTGCTTAGCATGCATCACTGCGAAGCGCTACCCCACCGCAGGCCAGGCTATCCCTCCACCCCTCCACACCTCCTGTTATTCTCCACCGACTGCAGCCCCACGCCGCACCAGAACCATTTATAACCCTTCTCCTCCACTCAATCTGCGACTCCACTGCCGTGTCTTCCCATCTCTGAGTCGTTCCTCTCTGGGGCCTCGCTGTCGTCCACCACCTCGCTGCGCTCGGTGCGGCGTGGTCAACAAATGAGAGTCATCGGAAGAGGACTGTACGTGGAGAGCCTGATGGCTGGGACCCATGAGGTCCATGGTCGCACGCAAGGAAAGTTCCTCCTTATTAAGCTGAAAAAAATGTTTCCTCCACCTGACAGCTGGGACCCACCGGCTGTATCTTCGCATGGAAGGAAGTGCCTCCTTGTTATGCAAAAAAATTATTCCTCCCGTTGACAGCTGGGACCTGTCAGATTTGGTGGCTGACGTGTGGGCCTACTAAGCGGACGTGTACGCAGGGCTTTGTCAACTTAATCAACAAATGATTCTAGCAGCTGGACTGTTGGATGTTAATCCAACAGCCGTGCTCCTTCTTCAACCTCTGTTCTTGCTCCTGTCTCTCGTGGGCGGCACCGCGGCTTTGCTACCGCGCACCCGAACCAGTCAAGTTTCCCACTGCTCTCCATCTGCGACTCCACTGCCCTGTCTTCCCCATCTCTGGGTCGTTCCAGTCTAGGGCCTCGCCATCGTCCACCAGCCTTTGGTGCGCTTGGCACGGTGTGGACAACGTGGTCAACAACTGAGAGTCATCGGAAGATGACTGTACGTGAGAGGCTGACAGTGGGGACGCACCACGCCCATGGACGCATGCATGCAACGGAACGTGGTGTGGTCAACATGGTCAAGGAACGGCTTCCATTGGACGTGGACCGTACGTGGAGAGGCTGACAGCTGGGTCCACGACGGCAGCAAGGAAGTGCCTCCTTATTACACGGAAAATAATGATTCCTCCACCTGACAGCAGGGACCCACCGGACGGGCCACCGTATTTCATGAAAAAAACGTTTCCCCCCTGACTGCTGGGACCCACCGGACGGGCCACCGTATTGCGCGAAAAAACATTCCCCCCGCTGTCAGCTCGGACCCACCGAAAGTGCCTCCTTATTACGCACAAAAAAATGAATACTCCCCCTGCTGGTTGGGACCCACCTTGGTGGGAGGCTGACTTGTGGGCCTACTAAGTTGACGGGGACGGAGTGCTTTGTCAACTTAGTCAATATGAACGATTCTAGCTCCAGTGACCGTACGATGTCCATCCAACGGCCGTAGTGCTTCTTCAACCTCTGGTCTTGTTGCTCCAGCCGCCCAAAGTAGCGCCGGTCGTGCCGCATGCTCCTGCCTCCCGTGGCTGGTTGTGCTGTCGCGGAGGCCTCACCGCCCCCTACTTTTCCCACCGCTGGCCAGGCCCTGCGGTGACGACAGCCTCACACCGCAGCTGAACCAGTGAACCCTCGTACTCCTCTCCGCGCGGGCTTCCACTGCCGCGTCTTCCCCGGCTCCGCGTCGTCCCCTTCCTCGGCCTCGCCGCCGTCCACCACCCTGGTGCTCTCAGCGCGGCGTGGTCAACGTGGTCAAGGAAAGACTTCCATCGAAAGAGTACTGTACGTGGAGAGGCTGACAGCTGGGTCCACGGCGGCTGCAAGGAAGTGCCTCCTTATTACGCGCAAAATAATTATTCCTCCACCTGACAGCAGGGACCCACCGGACGGGCCACCGTATTTGGCGAAAAAAACGTTTCCCCCCTGACTGCTGGGACCCACCGGACGGGCCACCATATTTCGCGAAAAAAACGTTCCCCCCGCTGTCAGCTCGGACCCACCGGAAGTGCCTCCTTATTACGCACAAAAAAATGAATACTCCCCCTGCTAGCTGGGACCCAGTATAGTGGGAGGCTGACTTGTGGGCCTACTAAGTTGACAGGGACAGAGGGCTTTCTCAACTTAGTCAATATGCACGATTCTAGCTCCATTGACCGTACGATGTCCATTCAACGGCCGTAGTGCTTCTTCAACCTCTGGTCTTCTTGCTCCAGCCGCCCAAACCAGCACCGGTCGTGCCTCATGCTCCTGCCTCCCGTGGCCGGCTGCGATGCCGCGGAGGCGTCACCGCCCCCTACTACTCCCACCGCTGGTCAGGCCATCCCTCTACTCACCCACACCCCCTGTTATTCTGCGGCGATGGTAGCCTCACACCGCAGCCGAACCCTCATACTCCTCTCCGCGTGGGCATCCACTGCCACGTCTTCCCTTGCTCCGCGTTGTCCCCTTCCTAGGCCTCGCCGTCGTCCACCGCCTTGGTGCTCTCGGCGTGGCGTGGTCAATGTGGTTAATGACTGACTTCCATCGGAAGAGTACTGTACGTGGAGAGGCTGACAGCTGGGTCCACGACCGCAGCAAGGACGTGCCTCCATATTACGCGCAAAATAAATATTCCTCCACCTGACAGCGGGGACCCACCGGATGGGCCACCGTATTTCATGAAAAAAACGTTTCCCCCTGACTGCTGGGACCCACCAGCTACATCTTCGCACGCAAGGAAGTGCGTCCGGGCAAAAAAAATGATTCGCCCCCCTGACTGCTGGGACCCACCAGCTACATCTTCGCACGCAAGGAAGTGCCTGACAGTCGGGACCCACCTGGTTGAAGCGTACGTAGCGTTGTCATTCTGGTCGTGAACGTGTACGTACATACTGGTCGATGTAGAGGCGCGCACGTGTCGTAGTAGAGGCGCGCATGTAGCATGTACACGTACGTACAGCGGCCAGGGTGCAAGAAAGTAAATACGGCCACGTACGTACATACGGGCGGGGTCTCGAACGCCTACTCGCGCATACGTACGGCCAGGGCTCGTGTACATGGCTGGGTCAGAACGGAGAAACAGCGTCATCATCGTGTTCATGGGGAGCCAACCGGCTGGGTCGGAATGGAATGCGTCGTCGTGTTCATCGGGAGGGCTTGGACGGAACAGCCGATGGAAACGAGGCCTGGCGTACCACAGAACAGAGGAAACGGCCTTGTGTTCGACCGGCCACGTTCGAAACAGGATCCTGTTCATCGGGAGGGGTCTGGCGTACCGCAAAACGGAGGAAACGGACCCCCTACGGTCGAAACGGGGGTCCTGTTGATCGGGAGGGGTGTGGCGTACCGCAAAACGGAGGAAACGGACTTGTGTTGGAGCGCTACGGTCGAAACGGGGGTCCTGTTCATCGGGAGGGGTGTGGCGTACCGCAAAACGGGACTCCACGGGATACTGTTCATCTCCACCGTCGACCCCCTCCAGCCTCCACGGGCTACTGTTCATCCACCGTCGACCTCCTCTAGCCTCCACCTGCGACTGTTCATCCACGGGCTCCTATTCATCTTGCCTCCACCACGCGCTACTCCACCGGCTACTGTTCAACCAACCCTCTCCACGGGCTCCTGTTCAACCACCCCTCCATGAGCTACTGTTCATCCAGCCCTCCGCCGTCTACTGTTCATCCTGCCCTCCACGGGGTGGTCCTGTTCATCCTGCCCTCCACGGGGTCCTGTTCATCCAGCCCCAACCGGCTCGATCGATCGGGGTGCTGTTCATCCAGAGGCAACACCACGGGGTCCTGTTCATCCACCCCCACCGGGAACTGTTCATCCAAACCCCCCAGCAACGCTCACTGTTCAGCCAGAGGCAACGCCACGGGGTCCTGTTCATCCACCCCCACCGGGAACTGTTCATCCAAACCCCCCCAGCAACGCTCACTGTTCATCCAGAGGCAGCATCGATCGGCTTAAGTTAGCAGCAGTAGCGAAGGAATCGCTCGATCAAGTTCAGTTAACAGCCATCGATCGATCGCTCGGGTTTAGTAGCGCGTAGCCTGCAGTGCAATCGCTCGGGTTCAGTTAGAGCCCAACGCCTCGCTCGGGTTCAGTTAGAGCCCAACGCCTCGCACCCATGCGCGTGCGTGTACGAGAGAAACGCGCATCGCTCGGCCCCGACCACCCACCGTAACCGGGAACACCCCGATATTTTCCTCGCCCTCACTTCTACCACGGTTTTTTCCGTCATGGATAGCCGAAAGAATGTCATGCAGCTGCGTCTCCGGCCCGCCCAGGACGAAAAGCCCATTTTCTGTCATGATTTTTTGTCATAGAAGTAGGACCCCACCACATCTATGATGATACTGGGTTTTGTCACAATTATCGTCATAGAAGTGCCATAAGTATGACAGAAAAAAAATTTGTTCGGCCCAAAATGTCACGGATGTGTCTTTTTCTTGTAGTGAAGAGTGCCATCGAATTTGTTTTTTCCCACGTCAAAGATACAGGGCGGGTGGCCAACTGGAATTTGAGAGGGCAGAGGTGCAGTTTTTCTCTATGGCATGGATACCTACCTACAATGTTTGACTATCGGTGTGTGTGGGGGGGGGGGGGGGGGGGGGGGGGGGGGGGGGGGGGGGGGGGGGGGGGGGGAGAAGGAGAGAGACCTAGCTATGTATTGAGGGAGATCGATCGGCATCCATGCATATGTGTAGCAGAGGAATAAGGTTGGGAGAAAGACAAAGGTAGAGTGTCGGAGGGTTGGTGGTGGAGTTGCTTCTCACAAATGGTGGGAGAGGCCTACTAGACAAACGGACGGTATGAGTGCAATATCAATAAGAGAGGGCCGGGGATGTCAGCCTGTCTATGCACGTGCGTGTGAGAGACGGGTCGGGAGGTATGCAAGTATGATGAGGGGGGACGATATGGTTGTGGTAAACAAACATAACTACATAGGAAGATCAACCGTCGTGTGTCCGAGAAAGGGAGAGACATAACTAGTGAGGTAAGTCTATCGGTGCGTGGGAAAAAAGAATTATAGTCGACCAAGTTATGTGTAGGGAGATCGGTACGTATACATGCATGCATGTGTTAGAAGCAAATAAGGTCCAGAGACGGACAGGGGAAGAGGGGTGCGGCTAGGAGGTGGTGCGAGAGGCCTACTATGTCGAGGGGGGAGGAGTGTGCGAGTATGAGATCGATGAAAAGAGGGGCGGGAATGTGCACCTGCGTGGAACCGTATTGGACATAGGGGGCATGGACGATGAGAAGAGAAGTGGGGAAGTGTGTGTTTGTGGTAGGCACACTTGGCTAGAGAGGTATATCGACCGGTGTGTGCCAGAAAGGAGCCGGGAGGCCTACACACACCGTGGGTGAACGACCTAAAGAGAAATAACGAATGTGTGCGATAGAGGGGACGCCGAGGGAGGGTGAGAGGGGGGCAGGCGTGTGCATGAACGATAGAAAGTTAGCGCCAGCTAGCTACAAAGAGAAGAGGATCATGAAGGTGTAAAATACGAACAGAGATCATAATTCATTATAAAATAGTGGATATGTATATTTGAACAAGATATCATAATGTAGAACGTTGATTATAATTTGGCATAATGTGTGGCATTTGCAGCTCAGGGATAAATACTTGTCATAATGTAGGGGGCGGGGCACTATACTTTGTGTGATAAACACGGTGTACGTATGGAACATGGTTTAGATTATGAATATCTAGTTAGTACATCAAATGTACTATTATTTCGAATCAACACCAAGTGTATTCAAAAAATTGAATTCGAGTTAATATAGTACACATAGTTCATATCTATCTCTATAGTAATCATGTGGTGTGTTGTTAAGGTAATACACGAATGATGGTTGAAGTTGGCAATAATCATGATTGTAGATTCTTATTCAAATAGAGAAACGAATTAAAATTTAGTTTCAATTGCAGCGGTAGTATAGACATTTGGAATGCACTAAAATGTTGGTATGAGTAGGTTACATGCAATATACAGCTAGCGAAAAAAATTAATTGGACATAACATGGATTCATAGCTTTGAATAGCATTTGTATAGTAAAACGGAACAAGACTCTCTCTTTGTGTGGTGTGAATAGTTTTAATTTTTTTTGTTTTTTAAGTTGAGGGAAGTGCGAATTGATTTGGTACGCACAAGTACAATATTACACGTTAGGCTTGTCCCTAAAATTCAATCTGCTCCTTGTTATATCCCAAAAATTCAGATATCATGCTCCCAAAACCCGCGCCTTCACAACCCGCGCCTTGCTATGCCGAAACTACAACGCGCGCAAAAACTCCCTCCAGCTGCCAAATCCCGACACACGAAATCCCCCGTCGAACCCTAAGCTGAAATGGCCGCTAGTTAAAATCGGTGGGGGTACTTTTGTAACACACCCTACATTTTGGACAAGCGCGTCCCTAAGTCATGGTTCCCCCTCCCATCACCTCATTTTCGCCATTCGAAATCCTAGGCCGCCATAACCTCTCTGCTGCAGCTGTGAAACCCCACCCTCCTCCGTCCGCCACCTCACCGCTACCCAGCCCGAGCCTCTTCCCCGACGACGTCGTCCACCACAACAGCTCGACGTCCCTCATCAACCTCCCCAGATGAGGATCTGTCAACCATCTCGTCATCCCGCCGGTTCATCTGCCCTGTCCTCCACCTCCAAGGAGCTGCTTCGACGATCGCCTCATCTATCGCGGCTGCTCCATCCCCACAGCGCTGCCTTAACCTGCTCCATCGGAACTGCAACATCCTCACCGACTCCTCGGACGAAGCCGGGCCTACTCGGTGCCACCAAAGAGGTTGTACACTCATCGCATCACACCTTCTCCTTAACTCGACCTCCCGGCGCCGACGGTGCTCCATCCCGCACCCCCATGGCATGGCTACCTCTAAGCCGGCGCCACGGGCGACATCTCCACATCGGCTCTCCCCAAGTGCGAGGACCCTTCGACGGCGGCATCCATACCAGCCGGATCTACTGCTGCTCCGGCTCTCACTCACTCGCGCTGCTGCTGCTGCTCCGGCTCTCGCTTGCTTGCTCGCGCTGCTGCTGCTACTCTCCCGCTCGCTCGCGCTGCTGCTCTGCTCCGATTTAGCTACCCTTCAGTCGACTGAATTGACTTTTGGGTTAGTCGATTTTCAGGGGGTGGGGGGCTCACCGGAGTTAAGGAAGAACCACCCACAGCGGGGAGGAGGTACCCCACTATCTATCTTAGGGTTTAGGGTGGGGGCGGTGGTCGCCGGAGGTGGGGGCGCGGTGGTGGGGCGGTGGCGTGCGGATCACCGGAGAAACAACTCGGCGCGGGGGGGGGGGGGGGGAGGGCTGGCCGGGGCGGCGGCGGAGCGGGGGTGGGGAATGGTTTCTGGTCAGCGAGGCGATGAGGGAGCGCCGCCGGCCGCGGGTGGTGGGGGCAGGCGGTTCGGCCGGTGGTGGCTGGCGGCTCAGGGGGGTGCAGGTTGAAGATGAACTACAGGCCCTTCCTAAACTACATGTGAAGTGCCTCTCTGCTACCATTGCGTTCAGTTTTCACAGTAACATTCAGATTCCACAGTAAATTTCAGTTTCGACAGTTAAGTTCAGAGTCAACAGTTTTTACCTCATTTGTGGTAGTCAGGTGTTTTTTGGTGATGTAAATTTTACATCTATCACTTTTTGGTAATTCAGTTTTTGGTAATGTATTTTACATTATCTATTGGAGATGTTATTAGAATCCCACTTTATATTAACGATGTTTGTCTCGTACTGCTTCAGCCTCGACGTCTTACGGCTCACCGGAGCTGCTCCAACGACAGAACCATCCATCCCAACCGAGCAGTGCCCTGGACGCCGTCTACAGATTCCTCAGATCTTCCTCCACACCTCCGACAACCACCTCTGCCTCAACTGCTTGAGTGACCAACCCAATGATGCTGAGGTCGACACGGCTACGGCAAAGAGGTTGTACACTTGTCGCATCACTTATTACTCTACATTCATGTCGATCCATTAGGGCTATTTTGGTTCAAAGGAAAAACATAGCAATAGGAAATTTTCCTATGGCACTCTACTATTCAATTATTCATGCATTTTGTTGAAAGGAATGGAGCAAAACATCCACCTGGACCTACTTTTCAAAATCCTATGCATGAAAACAAGACCAAGTGCATTAGTGGCAGAATAACATTCTAACTGTACACGCTTTCATATGGTTTCACTTTAATTTTGCCATGTTTCTTTGCATTCCTCTGCTCTTCCAATTCCTGTGAACCAAACACCCAAGTCGACATAAATCATGTGTTTACAAATGCTCTATTTCCCATGTTCATTCCTATCCTATTCCGGTGTTTTTCCTATCCCTGCGTTTTTAGAATCATGCAAGCAAAAGGAGCCCTTACAGAATTACTTCAGTTACAGGTAGGTGTCGAAGAAAACTTTGTGTGGTTTGTCCTGCTCCTTCCGCGACGTTGTCCACCTCACCTGAGCTGCTCCATCGACAGAAGCATCCACCAAAAGACGTCACGACTCCTGGCCATCTTTCGGCGCCTCAGATCTTCTTCCCTGCCGCCGGCACCCACCGCAACGGCATCACCGTCATCAACTCAGCAGATGAACCTGAGGAGTACACGGGCCCAGATGAGAGGTCGCACTCTTTTGTTTCTGCTTATGTTATGCATTGCTTAATATTACCTGCTACTTTATTGTCCTGTTCACCTCTTAGACTCCGAGTCAGGTCCAAATTAATGTTCAAACTTGAGTTCTATATTAGTTGTGGGGCACATATCGAGGCAACAATGAATAGTATCTCTGTCTAATATCTTGTTCACCTAGGGTATGCCTACGTTGTTCATCTTGGGTGGGAAACAAATAGTAAAGCAATCATCATCTTTCTTTTTATTAAATTAAAGCAATCATCAGCCTGCTATCATTATTTTTGGATCCATCCACTGGTCATTACCATCACTCTAGATTTCTGCATGCCATCCTTACATAATCTCACTATATTTTTTTGTATGCATGTCAGATATTGTACACAGTCATGTTGAACATGGAGCAAAAGAGAAGAGTTTTGCGCGGCAATACAATGTCATGCGAACATCGCTCCATGGTGGGTTCAATGGCAACCGCTCCCCCCTCTCCAAATTGTAATCCAGAGGAAGATATATGTTCTGAGGTGGATTCAGACGTAGCCGACCACTCCTATTTACCCCCCAAGGTGTTTCCTCTAACTTGGCATGATGATGTTAGTCATATCATGCATATATTGCCTTGTAGTGCCTACTTTCGACATCATATATGTCATCTGCTTAGTTTAGACATGTTCTATAATGCCACCTGTTTAGTTTCTATCATATATGGGAATTATGCAGTCTCGTGTCTTTTAGCCAGCCATAATATATGTGAAATGTGCAATGCCATCTTGTTTTACCAGGCATCATATATTTGAAAGATATCTTGCCCATCCTTTTCTTCATTAAATTTCCATTTGTCGACAATGTTTGTACATTAAACTACTCTTCCTATGAATCGGCCATTTGAGTGGGTGATAGAAAATTTTGGAGTGAAAACAAGGCCTTCAGAGCAGACAGTGCTACTTGTTGAAGCAGATCTCTTGCTGGGTCCTGATATCTCCTAAGAGATGGATTCAGAGACAGATGACCAGTCCTATTCCCCCATCAAGGTGTATGCTCTAACTTGGCACGATTATACTGCTCATATCATGCATATGGTGTCTTGCATTGCATAGTTTAGACATCATATACACAGTATTCAAAACCTTGTTCTTAGTTCAGACATCATATATGCGTATGCCCTCTGCTTAGCATATAAATCACATATGTGAATTAAATCATGCGATCCTGATTACTTAGATAACATGTATGTGAATTATGTCATGCAATCCTGTTTAGTTATTCATCATATCTTTGAATTATGTTATGCTATGCTGTCCAGTTTAGATAGACATCATATATGTGAAATTATGTCATGCTATACGTTTTAGTTAAACAATATACATGTCAACTATTTCATGCCCTCTTTTTTCTGCACTATCTATTGCATTTGTCTCTCATACAATGTTTGTACATTCAACTATGATTCCTGTTTATCAACCATTTGAATTGGAGCGGGTGATGGCAGTATCTAGCAGAGTAAAAACACGGTCTTCAAATAAAACAATGCTACCTCTTGGTGGAGATAGCACCCCGGTTGTACATGCACGAGAACCAGCCCTACCACACATAACCCAGACTCTCACAGATTGTACCCCTACTGTGATGGACAGAGAACCAGCTTCACCCAATCTAACCCCAACCCCAGCAGATAGTAACCTAGTTCCTGTTGACACCGCACCATCTCCACCACAGAGCTCCCAAACAAGAGTAGTTCGTAAGGCAGCTCCAGTGCCCAAAGCGCTAGTACTACCATGGTGAACCCCAACTCCACCAGTTAGTACACCTATTCCTGTGGAGGAAGCACAACTAGCTAGTCGTAGTTTAGCATCTATAGCATTTGATGTTGTTAAATCTTATGTGCATATCTTCCCATCATGGAAATATTATACTAAAGATTAAGCAAAATGCCAGTAGCAGGTGTTTATCTAGGAGTTATGTGTAAGTAATGTTATTCATGGCAATTACTTTGCTTTGTCCTATACATTCTACCTCCATGATGGTTATAATATAACAATTTTTCCCATTTTTCTCTATAGAGAAGGACCAATTTGGAAACTCGGGATGAGGTAACCTGTGCTAATACCTCTGCGTTCTTCAAGAATGCTTGGTGGCACTATCGGAATTACCTGAAGAGAACGTACTTCACTGGCAAAGAATGTCAACAAATTTCCTTACGTTCTCCTGAGAGACATTTACTGGACGATGACTGGGAACGCCTTGTTCCGTACTGGTCCCGAACCAAGAATGTGGTAAGGTCAATGAGCTCATTTTCTGTTTTAAGTACTATATTCTTGCGTCTTACTGTACTCTGTTCATGTAGAACAAGTGATTAAACCTGAAGAACAACTATTCTCATTTAAGATTCCATTGCTATCGTCCATACTACTTTGCTCTTGTATCATTTTATTTACTCATATTTTTAAATTGAAGGATCCAATAGAAACTCCAATGGCACAACAGGTATGTTTACGTATCTTTCTTTAACAGGTTCGCTCTTATAAATAGCTCTGTTGATTTCAATTTCAATTGTGTATATAGTTGACTTCTCATATCATGCACATTACTAGCATCACTACAGAGCCAATAGTGTTGTTTTACATGTAGACCCGTGGTACCCATCTGAAATCTTGTTGTGCCGTGTAGTTTCCCACGCTTTGTATTCTTTCAGTGCTGCTTTGTCTTAAATTGATATGATTTGAACCATGTCTCTATTTTGATTTGGCAAGACAATGCAGTGACCATAGGACATAGATATATGTTTGTTTGATGCTTTTATTATGTACTACTTGGCAATAGAACACTTGGTAGTTTAATCCTGCCCACCTTACTAATGAATTGGTTCACCGAAATGAGTTTCATATACTAGTACATGCTAAACCTGTTATGTGTCCGCTTGTTTCTTCTTTTAGAATGCTGACAAAATATTGCGGAAGAGTGCCTTATTGAGCAATGGTAAAGGAAGTAATGCAGATAAGGTTCAGGATAGTGAGACATCCTTGTTGGTCTCCAACAAAGCTGATAAAACAGCTAAGGAAAACTATCTTGAGGACAGTGAGACAACCCCAAAGTCCTGTCTTGGTTTGGTGTTTGAGTTACTGGCCACTACTGCTTGCACAAGCTATTCAAACTCACTTTCTGAATCAGTTCGGTTTCTTGAGTCTCAACTACAACCTGAAAGACATCGATCAACTGTGCTGCGACAAGAAGCGGAAGAACTGCAGAAGTCCCTGGAGCATTCAGATGCATACTTTCAGGTGCAACAACAAGCGTTGGAGGATTTTAGCGCCAAACAGGACAAAAGTAATAAGCTTGCTAAGCTTATTGCCAGCATGGTGGATACCCACGATAACGTTTCTTGAGCTCTTCTAAAGTTGTTTTAGTTACAGACTTGTTTTGTTGCCGTGTTTATTTGCACTGGTGGCCAATTTAGATAGCCAGTGTATGTAATATGCTGCTTTGTTCCCTATATTTGCACTGGTGGCGAACTTTGATGTCCAGTGGATGTAATATGTGTAATAGCCGTAATAGCCTAGCGTTAGTTGCTTGCTTATTTATTTCCTTATTGTCTTGTTTAGTTGTTTGCTTGTAGTCACTATAGTTCTTTTTCCACGTTTTTCTAGTGGCCACAATAACCTATTTTTATAACTAGGCCACAATAACCATGGCAACACACGGACTGTTGTGACCATGGTCCTGCGACCTGCTGTAGTGACCATGGGCCTCCACGGGCTATACGATCCATGGCCTTCTACGGGCCGTAGGATCCATGGGCCTTCTATGGTCCGTAAGATCCATGGGCCTTCAACGGGCCGTCTCATCTATTGGCCTTCTACGGGCCGTATAATCGTTTCGCCAAACATGGGCCTTACTATTTGTGGACCAATAACAGATAAATTGGCCGTAAATGGGCTAGAGTACAAATCGTCTGTTTTATGGCCCAACCATAACGGGTCGTTAATAGGCCGTAATTGATGACGCTATAAAAATAGCCCAATGGGTTAACGGGCCACAAACAGGCCGACTGTAACCACGGGCTGAATTTGGCCCACAAGCGGAACAGGCCAGTAACAGACCGGAAATGAGCCCTCGAATTCCGGAAATGAGCCCAAGAATAAATGGGCCCTTAGAAGGCCGAAAGTTAACACAGGCTAGAAACGGCCGACGGACTAATGGGCCGGTAATGTGTATAAAGCGATACACTGTTCATTACGGGCCAGTTTCACCACGAGCCGTTAATGGGCCAAGAGTTACAAAGGGCCTCATATGGGCCGAAAGATGTCATGGCCCATACATGGGCCGGAAGTTACAACGGGATGGAAACATACTGGACGGCCCAGATGACGCTATTGGGCCTAATTCGGATAAGACGTAACGGGTCATGACCTAGCGGGCTATAAATGGGCTATATGTGAATAGGCCGTTAATAGGCTTTCCACGGGCCGGCCCGCTACCGTTTGACCAAGTCAGATGGGCTAGCCTTTTCACCGGAATAGGCGTCTGTTGGGCCGTGCCATGTGTCGACGTATCATAGGCTCCTTCGGTCCAATGAGTGGATGACATCTGTCCCAATGGTGAGGCGACACGTGGTTCCTCTGGCCATTGAGAATTTCACACGTGGAAAATCCCCATTGGTACGGGCTGTTAATGGGTTATCGGATCGAAACCGTAACCCGGTAGCTTAACAGCGACCCGTTACGGTGGATGCCATGTGTCGTTTACCCTTGACGAAAGCAATTCTATGATGCACGATCTATCGTCATGGAAGTGGACACTTCCGTGATTATAATTTTGGTAATGTCATGGAACACTACTACGACAGCACATGTATGACTATCTTGATTATGTCCTAAACTCGTCATGGATGTACATGCATGACAGAAAATGTGACCTACTGTGACAAACACGTATCATCACGGAAGTGTATTTTTTTTTGTAGTGTATATATCTTTTCAACGAATGCCGGACCACACTCACTTTGTCTCTCTATCTATCCATGTCTTGATTGACCTCGCTTTCTCACACCGTATCTTCCACACATTGAAGCTACCTCTCCATCCCTCGCAGAGCCGGAGTTATTCACATTGCGAGGGGGACTCCAACCTTGGATTTATTTGTGAAGACATTTATTCCGGTGGGTTCAGATTATATTTTCATAGCATTCGGCCCACAACTACTCCAAACACCGTTGCAACCCCCGCACCTCCCCCAATTGATTTCTCTTTGGCTTGGTCACCGCTCTTTCACACGCCCTTTCTTACCTTCCACGCCGCACCATGGTATTTTTGCAAAAAAAACTCTGTTGTTCTCTTTAATTATTACAAATAAGCTACAAAACTACACACCGATAGTCCACCTGTAATGGAACAAATTTCGACCCACAAATTAAAGTGCTACAAACTACACACCGAGGGGCCCATCTGTCATGGAACAAATTTGGACCCATATATAAATTCTAAATTAAAAATGAAAAAGGACGAGGATCGAACATGCGACCAGGGCCTTCAAGCCGCATGTCAATAGGCAACATAGTAGCAACGTTTGTTGTACCCCCTCTTTGTTGATATAATGATTTTATATTACCACAGCCTATTTAATGGATAACAGTACATTAGTAGGACCGGCTCATTAGGACGTACTATTCACCTTAACTTACTGGTGGGTTCCATGTCTTCTCTCTCTCTCTCTCTCCTCCCCTTCTACGTTTAGACGCACAAGCAAACACGAAGAACGCGCGGGCAATGTTGCCGTTGACCATATCGGGACGCGTTCACAAGTTACGGCACCAGTTTCACGTACTAGTAGTATTATACATGTAACAAGTTTAGGAACAAAAGTGACCGTGACAAACAAGTTAGGCTAGTTGTAGTACTATTTATGTACTACTCTGTAATAATTAAATGCGTGGATAAATAGATGTATCGCCTAGTGCTCGAACAAGGGGACTGGTTACGCCCTACAAGTTTTTGGAATTGACTTCCCTAAAAAAATATTTGGAATTAACATGGTATTTAATATGAAATATTTGCGATGAGAAGGAATACATGTGGCTTGATGACGTTTTATATTTTATTTGATACGGCTCTGGCAGAACATTCAATCGATCAAACCATAGATTTCATTCAGTCTCACTCCGACTTTACATTCATACAATGATCGAACTAAAATAAACAGAAATGATAAATCCCAAACGTTCAGATTTTAGCATGGCAATCCAAACATTCTTCATGGCAAATTTAGATTACGCATCGACGGCGGGGGTGTCTTGCGGTGGGAAGCGGCTCCGTTGCCATGCTCTGTGTCGTAGGGCCACTGACAGATGGCGACGGCGATGGCGGCATCTTGTGCCATTGTTGGCGTACTCCTAGACATTGGCCCTAGCTTCAAGGAAGGCTAGAATGTTCTGGACTTCGGTCTCCAGGAGCGAGTCAACTGGCGGGAGGAGGAGACTGGCGTTGGTGCGAGGAAGTGGTCGACAGCGGCGATCCATGCCGCTGAGTGGGGCACTGGCACCCACGAGGGGACAGGCGCTGGCAACGGCATGGCAGAGACATTCGTCTGCACGGGCACCGGCACGGGCGCGCGTGTTACTGCACGCGTAGGTGCATGCGCTGGCAGGTGCACGGGCACCAGCACGGGCGCGCGCGTGAGTGCATGTGCAGGCACATGCGCTGGCAGGTGCACGGGCAGGCGCATGCGCTGGCAGGTGCACGGGTGCGTGAAAGTCGGCGGGGACCTCGTGGAACCCCGTGGCATCAAGCTCGGCGACAATGTGTGGCGCCCAGCCCATCAATGCCACGGGGATGGGCGCTGGCGCAGTCAGGGCGATGAGAGCAGGAACGGGAGCGAGGACCGGCGTGCTATAGGAATCAGCTTCTTTGTCGTCTGCCATGGCAGATGGCAAAGGAACCAAAAGCGGACGGCAAACCTCTTTGCCATCTACCACCGATGGCAAAGCTGCCCGACAATGAAAGCTATGGTAAATAGGTTCTTTGCCGTCTGCTTCCTCAAAGCTGACGACAAAGAATCTTTGCCATCGGTGGCAGAGGGCAAAGAATGTGGACGGTAAACAACAGGCGTTAGCCACGTTAGGTGGCTAACGGCAGCCTTTGCCGTCTGCCCGCGGACGACAAACTCGCACATCCTTTACCGTCTGCCATAGACGACAAAGTAACCAAATGGTATAGCTCCCAGATTGCATAGGTTGCTACCATGTGGCCTCTTTGCCGTCTGTGGCAGACGGCAAAGGCCCCTTTGTCGTCGATGGCAGACGGCAAAGAGGCTGCATTGCCTCTTTTTGTTCTTTTTTTTTCTTATATCCAACAACTTTCATGGCAAATATATGATATTTCACAGCAAACATATATATATATATATATATATATATTTCACACCAAACACATAGATAGGAAGTTCCACATACATATGACAGATCCAAATACATAGCAAGTTCCACATACATATGCCATATCCAAATACATAGCAAGTTCAACATACATAGTTCATCCATATATACATACTACAAGTTCCACAACGCAAGTTCCACATTGTTTGAAAATGAAAACAGAAAGGGAAAACAAGCCCTCCATCAATGCAAAGCTTCCGTGAAGTTTTTGAAATCTGCAAAATGGGAAACAAAAAACTTAGAAGAAGAACAAGTATATGACATTTATGAGCTATTTAGGTAAACATGACATTTATGAGCTAACTTAGGCAAAATGGATCATTTTGGAGCTAAATTAGCTAAAATGGGTCATTTTGGAGATAACCTACGTAAAAATGACATTTATGAGCTAATGTAAGTAAAATGGATCATTTATGAGCCAACCTAGCTAAAATGGATCATTTTGGAGCTAACCTAGCTAAAATGGATCATTTTGGAACTAACTTAGGTAAAATGGATCATTTTAGAGCTAACATAGGTAAAATGAATCATTTTGGAGCAAACCTAGGTAAAACGGATCATTTTGGAGCTAACTTAGGTAAAATGGATCATTATTGAGCTAACCTAGGTAAAATGGATCATTTTTTAGTTAACTAAGCATATTATGCCATTTTTGACATAAGTAAGCTAAGTATAGGTATTTATTGAGCTAACCTAGGTAACTATGCATATTAGAGATAACTTAGCATATTAGAGCTAGCTTTGGTCATTTTGGAGCTAACTTAGGTAAAATTGATCATTTTGGAGGTAATTAAGCTTATTATGTCATTTTCGAGGAAAATAAGCTAAGTATATGTCATATATGAGGTTACCAAGGTTGTTATGCCATTTCAAACCTAATTAAGCTAATTATGACATTTTTGACATAAGTAAGCTAAGTGTATGTTATTATTGAGCAAACCTAGGTAACTAAGCATATTAGAGATAACTTGGCATATTAGAGCTAATTAGTTCATTTTGGAGGAAACAAAGCTAAGTATAGATCGTTTTAGAGCTAACTAAGGTGAAATGGATCATTTTGGAGCTAAGTAAGCTTATTATGTCATTTTGGAGGAAAATAAGCTAAGTCTAGGTCATTATGGTAAGCATATTGGAGGAAATAAAGCTAAGCCTAGGTCATTATGCATTTGTTAAGCAAAACACTAGAGAAAACTTAGCGTCATCATGGAGGTGAAGCACCGGCGTGGCTTGTGCTGGTACCACCTGGAGAAGGATCGTGTGATGCTGGTCTGGAGGTACGCTGCACCAAAGATCTTTTGCAATGTCTCGTTAGCATGAAGACACTCAAATGTTAATACAAGTAACTAATAACCATTCAAATTAAACTCACCGTGGTCCCCAGAGCAATCTCTGGCACCGGTGAGGGGTCTGACTAGCCTTCTGGCACACAGACTGTTGGCTCGGGTTAAAGTCCTCCCCTTTCCTCGCCTTCCCCTCATCTATGTACTTCATGAGTTTGTTATGGGAGGAGACGTTGGTGAAGTTCTTTGGATTATCGAGGTCAGATGGCTCGAATGCCTTGACCTTCTTGTACGGCCCAGTATGGGCCATGGCATAGAGGTCGAACACCTCTGGCACCTCCGCCTTGTTGTGTTTTTCCTGAAAAAGAGGAACATAGTAAATTAGTAATTAAAGGTCTGAAGCTAGCATGAAGAATGAATTGCATGAATCATGAAGCAAACCACATACCCAGTTCCGCCCGTACTGAAATAAGTTGGCGCTGCCTTGATGGTGTGGCACACCTTCCATTTGGGCATGCTTTTCCTTGGCATTGTTGTGCTAGGCACGCCATTCGTTTGATCACCACTCATCGACCAACACCTCCCAACAATCCATCTGATCTGCACACCATCTCGGGGGCACCTAAGTTAGTAAAGAGAAACGTACTTGAGCGCTATGCATATGAATCAAATCAATTCGAGGAAACTAAGTACAAGACCTTAAGAATAGGTAATTACCTTCATGTACTGCTCCTTCTTCAGAAACTTATCGTGGCACGCCGGCTTCGGCTTCTTAATACCACGCGAGGCATAGTAGTCTCGAATAGCCTGCACCCAAGCCCCGTGCCGTAAGTTTTGTAGTAGGCGCCTGCACTCGGCATCGATAACCTTTGCCATGGCCTCCTCGTATCCCCCCTCACACCTGTAGAAGGTCTGAAATCAAATGAGACAACATTGATTAGTACAATAGCTAGCTATTTGAAGATTTTTAATTATGTAAAGGAGAAATTACCCAAAAGTTTCTGATCACCATCTCTGCCCTCGTGTGGCACAAGACACCATCGATCATCACCTCCGGTGGGGCCGGGGCAGCCAAGTAGTGCTCCCAGCTCAATCCTAGCTCTGAAACCTGACCCTCACCGGGCAACATGACAAACCACGGGAAGTTTTGCCAGCAAAGCACACCAAGGACGGAGTTGGGCCTGCGCATAGCATTAGCGGGATGCCAACCTCTGTAGTATGGCAAGGCCAACGCATTAGATATTTGAAGAAATGTGAAGGCAAATGGTACAAAAAGAGTAAATGCACTTACCTCTCCCCATCAGGGAAAATCAACCACCTCTACTCGCGATTCGTCGACACGGGCGTGAGCTATGTACAACCACGCTGCTAGACGGTGGCCCCCCTCAACCACCTCGCCCTCGCTATCAGCAGGATTCCCGCCACCATCAGCATGGCCACTCGGCCCCTCAGGCGGACCCGTTCAGGTACCCCATCCGGACGTCTCCTGGGACAGAGTCTTGATGACCCAAAGTATATGGGATCAATTGTAGCTCTTTTCAATAAGTAAGAGTGTCGAACCCAATGAGCAGCAGAAGGAAATGACAAGTTGTTTTCAGCAAGGTAATGTCTGCAAGTGTTGAAATTGTAAGTAACAGAGTAGTTTGATAGCAAGATAATTTGTAACGAGCAAGTAACGATAGTAGTAACAAAAGTGCAGCAAGGTAGCCCAATCCTTTTGAGGCAAAGGACAGGCCAAAACGGTCTCTTATGATAAGCAAAGTGTTCTAGAGGGTACACGGGAATTTCATCTAGTCACTGTCATCATGTTGGTTCGATTCGTGTTCGCTACTTTGATAATTTGATATGTGGGTGGACCGGTGCTTAGGTGCTGTTCTTACTTGAAAAACCACCTACTTATGATTAACCCTCTCGCAAGCATCCGCAACTACGAGAAAATTATTAAGAATAAATTCTAACCATAGAATTAAACTTTTGGATCCAATCGGCCCCTTACGGAATAGCGCAAAAACTAGGGTCTAAGCTTAGGTCACTCTCGCAACCCATGATCTAATAACTACTCCACAATGCATTCCCTTAGGCCCAAATATGGTGAAGTGTCATGTAGTCGACGTTCACATGACACCACTTAGGGAATCACAACATACATACAATCAAAATATCTAACACATATCAAGTTCACATGATTACTTGCAACATGATTTCTCCCGTGACCTCAAGAACAAAAGTAACTACTCACAAATGATAATGATGCTCAAGATCAGAGAGGTATTAAATAGCATATTGGATCTGAACATATAATCTTCCACCAAATAAACCATATAGTAATCAACTACAAGATGTAATCAACACTACTAGTCACCCACAAGCACCAATCTATAGTTCTGTAGGATCGAAATTATGTCTAGAGGGGGGGTGATTAGACTACTTGACCAAAATAAAAATCTAGCCTTTTTCCAATTTTAAGTCTTGGCAGATTTTAACAACTTCAGAACAAGCCAAGCAATCAAGCAACACATGCAAGTCTAAGAGTATAGCAGCGGAATGGAAAACACTTGCATATGAAGGTAAAGGGAGGAGTTTGGAGGGAGCAAACACAATGTAGACGCGGAGATTTTTTTCTGTGGTTCTGATAGGTGGTGCTATCGTACATCCACGTTGATGAAGACTTCAACCCACGAAGGGTAACGGTTGCGCGAGTCCACGGAGTGCTCCACCTACGAAGGGTCCACGAAGAAGCAACCTTGTCTAGCCCACCGTGGCCATCGCCCACGAAGGACTTGCCTCACTAGGGTAGATCTTCATGAAGTAGGCGATCTCCTTGCCTGTACAAACTCCTTGGTTCAACTCCACAATCTTGACGGAGGCTCCCAAGTGACACCTAACCAATCTAGGAGACACCACTCTCCAAAAGGTAATAGATGGTGTGTTGATGATGAACTCCTTGCTCTTGAGCTTCAAATGATAGTCTCCCCAACACTCAACTCTCTCCCACAGATTTGGATTTGGTGGAAAGATGATTTGAGTGGAAAGCAACTTTGGGAAAGCTAGAGATCAAGATTCTTGTGGTTGGAATGGAATATCTTGGTCTCAACACATGAGTAGGTGGTTCTCTCTTAGAAAATGTATGCTAGAAGTGTAGGCACGTTCTGATGGCTCTCCTCACGAATGAAGAGTGGGTGGAGGGGTATATATAGCCTCCACACAAAATCTAACCGTTACACACAATTCACCAAACTCGGTGGGACCGAATCAGAAAACTCGGTCAGACCAATTCAGTTCAAAATGTGAACGTTAGGCTTTTCGGTGGGACCGACATGTCAACTCGGTGGGAACGATTTCATTAGGGTTAGGGCATAACGTAATCTCGGTGAGACCGATTACACAAACTCGGTAGGACCGACTTTCGTAATAAGCTAACAGAGAGTTGGTCAGGAAAACTCGGTGGGACCGATTCGTTCATCTCGGTGAGACCGAAACGTTACGAAGGGGAAACGGAGAGTTTGCATTGCGAACTCGGTGGGACCGATCGCTCATCTCTGTTGGACCGAAATGTTACGAAGGGAAACAAAGAGTTTGCAATCCCATCTCGGTGAGACCGAGATCCCTATTGGTGAGACCGAAGTGACTAGGGTTTCTGGCAGTGGCTATGTCAAGTGAACTCGGTGGCACCGGATAGATCAAATCGGTAGGGCCGAGTTTAAGTTTTGGTTTGGGACATATGTGGATATGAGAAAGTGGTTGAGGGTTTGTGGAGCATATCACTAAGCATTTTGAGCAAGCAAGCCATTAAGCAACACCTCATCCCCTTTTAATAGTATTGGCTTTTACTATGGACTCAACGTGATCTGGGATCACTAAAATGAAAATGTAGAGTCTTGAGCTTGAGCCAATGTGTGTCCTTAGCATTTTGAGGGGTCCACATTTCTAATCCATGCCATGCCAATCATTGAACTTCCTGAAATAGTCATCTTGAAGTAGCATTAGTTCAATGAGCTATATGTTGTTAGTAATTACCAAAACCACCCAGGGATCGTTGCACTTTCAAGTTCCGGTAACAAGATTGAACACAAGAGATGAACTAGGTTTTGAGATCAGATGGTGCTATTGAAGATGTTGATGGAGATTGCCCTCCCCTAGATGGGTGAGTTGTCGATGATGATGAGGACGATGATTTCCCCCTCCGGGAGGGAAGTTCCCACGGCGGAATTGCTCCGCCAGAGGGCAAAAGTGCTCCTGCCCAAGTTCTGCCTCGATACGGAGGCGCTCCGTCCCGAAAGTCCTCTTCTTATTTTTTATAGGTCAAAATAACTTATATACCAGAAGATGGGCACCGAAGGTGGGCCTTCGTGAGCACAACCCTCCAGGGCGCGCCTGGGCTCCCTGGCGCGCCCAGGTGGGTTGTGCCCACCTGGTGGGCCCCATCTGGTACTTATTGGCTCCAATATTCCTCATATATTCCATAAAAATTCTCTGTAAAGTTTCAGCTTGTTTGGAGTTGTGCAGAATAGGTAGCCTGATGTAGCTTTTCCGGGTCCATATTTCCAGCCGCCGGAATTCTCCTTCTTTGTGTGTACCTTGCATATTATTAGAGAAAAGGCATTAGAATTATTCCAAAAAGCATTATTATGCATTAAAAATCATAAATAACAGTAGGAAAACATGATGCAAAATGGACGTATCAACTCCCCCAAGCTTAGACCTCGCTTGTCCTCAAGCGAAAACTGAAATCGAAAAACATGTCGACATGCTTAGAGAGAGAGGTGTCAATAAAAACAAAATACGGACATAGAAGCATCATGTAGATTATTATAACAGCAACAACCTTTAACATAAGACTTTTATCATAGAACTTTTATCATAGACTTCTCATGAATAAGTAACAATTCATCACACTATCAAAGTATAAAGCATAAACTCTATTAGAAACCAACAAACTTTGTTCTCAGTCAACTTTGCAACTACAATTCATCATCTTTTCAGGAAGGGTCACGTATCGGAGCCTTTAGGCAAGTCCACATACTCAACCATCATATAGTCTTCTATGATTGCTAGCACTCACCGCATACACATGAGAAAAATGTTTCAACCGGACACATAGAAAGATAGGGGCTTATATTTTTGTCTCCCAACGTATTCACCTCAAGGGTGATTAAGGGAGTCCTAGACTAAGGGGTCCTCGGGCGTCCGGCCTGTTAGCCATGGGCCGGACTGATGGGCTGCGAAGATACGAAGACCGAAGACTCTACCCGTGTTCGGATGGGACTCTCCATGGCGTGGAAGGCAGGCTTGGTGATCAAGTATGAAGATTCCTTTCTCTGTAACCGACCTTATGTAACCCTAGATCCCTCCTGTGTCTATAGAAACCGGAGGGCTAGGTTCGTAGAGGACGAGACTCATTACCATAGTCATACAAGCTAGACTTCTAGGGTTTAGCCATTATGATCTCGTGGTAGATCAACTCTTGTAATACTTATATTCATCAAGATCAATCAAGCAGGAACTAAGGTATTACCTCCATAGAGAGGACCCGAACCTGGGTGAACATTGTGTCCCCCGTCTCCTGTTAACATCGACCTCAGACGCACAGTTCGGGACCCCCTACCCGAGATCCGCCGGTTTTGACACCAACATTGGTGCTTTCATTGAGAGTTCCACTGTGACGTTGAAGATAGGATCGATGGCTCGCATTGTTCTCAAGGACAATATCACCTCTGGAGGAGCACTGGCCCCAGGCCAAACCCTCCGGCTGGGCGGCTTTACCATGACCGCCCGTTTGGCCGTTAAGCCGCCGATGACCTCTCGGGTCATCGAAAAATCCCTTCGTATTGACTCCGAACACTCCAAGAAGATGGATCCGGCGGAGCTTTCATCTTTAAACGAGCTCCTGGATCGCATCACCGCCCTGGGGGTCACGACAGACTATGATGGAATTGGGCTTAAACCCGATCAGAGAGGAATCAAATCTCCACCGATCACCCACCAGATAGCGGTAGTCGAGGAGCGAGACGCCAATTGGGGGGGGGGGGGGGGGGGGGGGGGGGGGGGGGGGGGGGGGGGGGGGGGGGGGGGGGGGGGGGGGGGGGGGGGGGGGGGGGGGGGGGGGGGGGGGGGGGGGGGGGGGGGGGGGGGGGGGGGGGGGGGGGGGGGGGGGGGGGGGGGGGGGGGGGGGGGGGGGGGGGGGGGGGGGGGGGGGGGGGGGGGGGGGGGGGGGGGGGGGGGGGGGGGGGGGGGGGGGGGGGGGGGGGGGGGGGGGGGGGGGGGGGGGGGGGGGGGGGGGGGGGGGGGGGGGGGGGGGGGGGGGGGGGGGGGGGGGGGGGGGGGGGGGGGGGGGGGGGGGGGGGGGGGGGGGGGGGGGGGGGGGGGGGGGGGGGGGGGGGGGGGGGGGGGGGGGGGGGGGGGGGGGGGGGGGGGGGGGGGGGGGGGGGGGGGGGGGGGGGGGGGGGGGGGGGGGGGGGGGGGGGGGGGGGGGGGGGGGGGGGGGGGGGGGGGGGGGGGGGGGGGGGGGGGGGGGGGGGGGGGGGGGGGGGGGGGGGGGGGGGGGGGGGGGGGGGGGGGGGGGGGGGGGGGGGGGGGGGGGGGGGGGGGGGGGGGGGGGGGGGGGGGGGGGGGGGGGGGGGGGGGGGGGGGGGGGGGGGGGGGGGGGGGGGGGGGGGGGGGGGGGGGGGGGGGGGGGGGGGGGGGGGGGGGGGGGGGGGGGGGGGGGGGGGGGGGGGGGGGGGGGGGGGGGGGGGGGGGGGGGGGGGGGGGGGGGGGGGGGGGGGGGGGGGGGGGGGGGGGGGGGGGGGGGGGGGGGGGGGGGGGGGGGGGGGGGGGGGGGGGGGGGGGGGGGGGGGGGGGGGGGGGGGGGGGGGGGGGGGGGGGGGGGGGGGGGGGGGGGGGGGGGGGGGGGGGGGGGGGGGGGGGGGGGGGGGGGGGGGGGGGGGGGGGGGGGGGGGGGGGGGGGGGGGGGGGGGGGGGGGGGGGGGGGGGGGGGGGGGGGGGGGGGGGGGGGGGGGGGGGGGGGGGGGGGGGGGGGGGGGGGGGGGGGGGGGGGGGGGGGGGGGGGGGGGGGGGGGGGGGGGGGGGGGGGGGGGGGGGGGGGGGGGGGGGGGGGGGGGGGGGGGGGGGGGGGGGGGGGGGGGGGGGGGGGGGGGGGGGGGGGGGGGGGGGGGGGGGGGGGGGGGGGGGGGGGGGGGGGGGGGGGGGGGGGGGGGGGGGGGGGGGGGGGGGGGGGGGGGGGGGGGGGGGGGGGGGGGGGGGGGGGGGGGGGGGGGGGGGGGGGGGGGGGGGGGGGGGGGGGGGGGGGGGGGGGGGGGGGGGGGGGGGGGGGGGGGGGGGGGGGGGGGGGGGGGGGGGGGGGGGGGGGGGGGGGGGGGGGGGGGGGGGGGGGGGGGGGGGGGGGGGGGGGGGGGGGGGGGGGGGGGGGGGGGGGGGGGGGGGGGGGGGGGGGGGGGGGGGGGGGGGGGGGGGGGGGGGGGGGGGGGGGGGGGGGGGGGGGGGGGGGGGGGGGGGGGGGGGGGGGGGGGGGGGGGGGGGGGGGGGGGGGGGGGGGGGGGGGGGGGGGGGGGGGGGGGGGGGGGGGGGGGGGGGGGGGGGGGGGGGGGGGGGGGGGGGGGGGGGGGGGGGGGGGGGGGGGGGGGGGGGGGGGGGGGGGGGGGGGGGGGGGGGGGGGGGGGGGGGGGGGGGGGGGGGGGGGGGGGGGGGGGGGGGGGGGGGGGGGGGGGGGGGGGGGGGGGGGGGGGGGGGGGGGGGGGGGGGGGGGGGGGGGGGGGGGGGGGGGGGGGGGGGGGGGGGGGGGGGGGGGGGGGGGGGGGGGGGGGGGGGGGGGGGGGGGGGGGGGGGGGGGGGGGGGGGGGGGGGGGGGGGGGGGGGGGGGGGGGGGGGGGGGGGGGGGGGGGGGGGGGGGGGGGGGGGGGGGGGGGGGGGGGGGGGGGGGGGGGGGGGGGGGGGGGGGGGGGGGGGGGGGGGGGGGGGGGGGGGGGGGGGGGGGGGGGGGGGGGGGGGGGGGGGGGGGGGGGGGGGGGGGGGGGGGGGGGGGGGGGGGGGGGGGGGGGGGGGGGGGGGGGGGGGGGGGGGGGGGGGGGGGGGGGGGGGGGGGGGGGGGGGGGGGGGGGGGGGGGGGGGGGGGGGGGGGGGGGGGGGGGGGGGGGGGGGGGGGGGGGGGGGGGGGGGGGGGGGGGGGGGGGGGGGGGGGGGGGGGGGGGGGGGGGGGGGGGGGGGGGGGGGGGGGGGGGGGGGGGGGGGGGGGGGGGGGGGGGGGGGGGGGGGGGGGGGGGGGGGGGGGGGGGGGGGGGGGGGGGGGGGGGGGGGGGGGGGGGGGGGGGGGGGGGGGGGGGGGGGGGGGGGGGGGGGGGGGGGGGGGGGGGGGGGGGGGGGGGGGGGGGGGGGGGGGGGGGGGGGGGGGGGGGGGGGGGGGGGGGGGGGGGGGGGGGGGGGGGGGGGGGGGGGGGGGGGGGGGGGGGGGGGGGGGGGGGGGGGGGGGGGGGGGGGGGGGGGGGGGGGGGGGGGGGGGGGGGGGGGGGGGGGGGGGGGGGGGGGGGGGGGGGGGGGGGGGGGGGGGGGGGGGGGGGGGGGGGGGGGGGGGGGGGGGGGGGGGGGGGGGGGGGGGGGGGGGGGGGGGGGGGGGGGGGGGGGGGGGGAATAACGCAGCCGAATACGAGGCCTTATTGCATGGCCTTCGAATGGCTGTCTCCATGGGCATACAATGCCTGGAAGTGCGCGGGGACTCAAACCTCACAATATCTCAAATAAATGGAGACTTCGATGCCAAATATCCAAAGATGGCTGCTTATCGGCTCGGTTCGAGGGGCTCGAGTTTCATCACGTGGCCCGAGAAAGTAATCAAGCGGCGGACGTCCTTGCTCGCATCGGCGCCAAGTGCGACCACGTCCCACCTAACATCTTTCTGGAAAGGCTTTTTAAGCCATTCGTGGTGTGGCAAGCGGAGAGCGGCAACACTAGTCCGGATCCAAACACAACCCCAGATCCCGAACACACCGATATCATCGGGGGCTCAGCCACCGAAATAACACCATCGGCCCACCTCATTATGGCAGTCATTGCCCCATGGACTGAACCCTTCTTGGCCTACCTTAATAGAAAGGAACTCCCCGAGGATCAGAATGAGGCCCGCTGCATTGTCCGGCGCTCGAAGGCTTACAAGGTTCATGACGGAGAGCTCTACAAGAAAAGCGCTACCGGAGTCCTTCAACGATGTATCTCCGAGGAGGAGGGGCGGCAGCTTCTGGGTGAGATTCATGCCGGTCTCGGCGGGCACCACGCCGCAGCTCGGGACCTTGTTAGCAAGGCCTTTCGTACAGGGTTTTATTGGCCGACAGCCCGAGCAGATGCACAGGACCTTGTCCAATGTTGCGTCGGATGCCAACTCTTCGCCAACCAAAGCCATATGCCCCCCACTGCCCTACAAACAATCCCCATTACTTGGCCTTTTGTAGTCTGGGGACTGGATATGGTCAGACCCCTTAAAGGAGGAAGCCATAAGAAAAAATATCTGCTGGTCATGGTGGATAAATTCACCAAATGGATAGAGGCCAAACCAGTTAAAACGGCCGAGTCCGGGCCAGTGATAGAATTCATATCTGGTGTTGTACACCGTTACGGTGTTCCACACAGCATCATCACTGATAACGGCTCCAATTTCACAGCCGACGAAGTGAAAACCTGGTGCGCTAATCTGGGCATCAAGCTCGATTACGCCTCTGTCTATCATCCGCAAACAAACGGTCAAGTCGAACGAGCCAATGGTCTTATTATGAGCGGCATAAAACCTAGACTAGTGCGGTCTTTGAGAGAATCAGACAAGCACTGGGTTGAGGAGCTCGACTCCATACTCTGGGGGCTGCGGACCACGCCCAGTCGCACTACCGAATACACACCTTTCTTCATGGTGTACGACGCAGAGGCAGTGTAACCCTGTGACATTATTCATGACTCACCTCGAGTGCACATGTACGAAGAGAGAGAGGCCGAGCTTGATCAGCAGGACAGCTTAGATGCCCTGGAGGAGGAGCGCGACGTCGCAAAGGCCCGTTCCGCATTCTATCAACAACAGGCTCGCAGGTATCAAAGCAGAGAAGTGCGGGCCAAGACTTACAATGTTGGCGAACTCGTTCTATGGCTGATGGAGAAGAAAAAGGACAAACCAAAGCCCAAGTGGGAGGGTCCCTTTATCATTGACGAAGTTCTCACCGGAGGAGCGTACCGCCTGCGTGATGCATAAGACAATCGCTTAGAGCCGAACCCATGGAACGCGGCCAGACTCTGAAGGTTCTATGCCTAGTGCCGAACCATTTGTTCGTCTCCTTCCCCCTGTTATTTCCATCATTTTTCTTTCTTTTCGTCTTTTCTCTTTAGCCTTAAAGCTTCCATGCGGCTAGACCGCGTACCCCTGACGCATACATCTTCAACTATGTACGTCCATTATACCTGGGGGCTTCTTCGACAGAAGCTTGCTATTATTATTTTTCGAGCATCAAGCTCATCACATATGCATTTTTTCCCATATGTATCTTTTCTTCGCCATTATATGCATTTATATGACTTAAGTTTTTGCCAAGCTAGGCTGCCTGGCTCTTGTGCTTATGCCCTACGTTCCTGGTAGTTCGGCTAGGGCATAAAGGGAGCACCTCTGTGATTGTTATTGCCGTGTCATCCAGATGTGTACCTCAGACTGGGTGAAGCCGAAAGCTAGCATTCTTAATGGAATATTAGGTCGGTGAACTAAAGATGTTTCTTACATTCACTCCATTGTGAACCCCCAGAAGTTAAATATACTGCGATTTTTCAATCACAGTTCAGACATGCACGTTAAATGCATGCACACCCAGGGAAAGGAACCCTTAATGGAACTATTCTCTCTGGAAGATGTTTCTTACAATCTTAAGGTAATATAACATAACTAGCTGGATACAACTTGTCTGTTCAAGCAACTATGACCCCTACGCCTAGTTTCCACGCATACCCTGGTCCATTCGGCCGCTCTGGTATTCAGAAATACTCCGCACCCTCGGGTCCAGAGGTTGAAGCGAAAAGGTCTGCCATGACAATTGTTTTACAATTCAGCTAGAGTTACATCTGCCAAGGAAAGTACATAGTCACTTAGGACTCAAAAACTTCCTGTTCTATACCATCCAACAGGTTGTCTAATTTACAATCCTGTTGGGAATACTTGGCGGCTACTTCTACTTGGTCATATACCAAACTAACGGGAACTTCCTTCCCATCCAACCCTAGAGGTCCAACCCGGGCCATACGATTCGGATCAAGCTTGGTATACCGTGTCTTCACCATGGCCCAGGCCTCTCGCGCACCCTCCCGGCAGGCCAATATTTTCCATAATCGGATGCGCCGCCGTGCTCCCTTGAATAGCTCTACAAGCTCCTCCATACTTCCTGGAGGGGAGGCGGATGGCCATAAGGCCTTGGCAACACTCCGCATTGCCTGCCGAGCTTGCTCGTGCATTTGCGACAGCCCTTGCAGCAGATCGTCTGACAATCCGGACATCTCCTCTTCAGGACGGCCTATCAGCATACCTGCAAACATAACTCTATCAGTTCCTTTTTTATCTCCGAACTAGTATAAGGTAAGTTTGGCCACATACTGAATATGCCGCCTTGCAGCCTTTTATTCTCCTTCACGGAGTCGGCCAGTTGGGCCCGAACATCTTTCAGTTCTTCACCCAGCTGGGTGTTTGAGTCCTGGAGTTTGTTCTTCTCCTCTCTGACTCGGGTCAGAAGACGCTCGCCTGCAGCGTGTAATCTTTTAGCCTCTTTCTCATCCACTTGAGCGGTTTTCAGTTTCTTCTCCAGTTGATCTGACGATCCTGTTATGAGATAGGCAACAGCGTTAAGCACCACTGGTATATAATTATTATTTCTCGCTAGAGAGAAGTATTACCAGAGGACGCCTTCTTGGACATTTCCAGTTCGGCGGTAACAGCAATTAGCTGTGTCCGACACTTTTCTACCTCTTGGGCTAGCAGGTCGTTCTTCTCCGTAAGAACCTGGTTATACAACAATCCTTAAATCAGTTGTACCAACTACTTCAAGTCTCGGGGGCTACTGGCATATGATTATCATATTCGGGCACAACAAACTTACATGCACATCTTTTAAATGCTGCTCTGTGGCTCTGCTAAGCCCATCTCGAGCAGCTCGGATGTATGCGTGAGCCGAGCTGAAAGCATTGAACGTCTCTTTTGAGAAGCGGGGGTCTCATAAAACGGCCCTCCGGTGCCGATGATCCATGGCGCTCTCCACTTCCGAGTTGGTGACAGACATATCTTTCGAGCCTTCGGCCGAAGGACAGTCCGGCGTCACTCCCATAACGGCTCCCGTCTTCTTGGTTGGGACTGAATCCCGGCTGTTGGGAGTATGACTGGCCGGATCCCCGGACACAGTTCGGCGAACTCTTTTCCTGATACAGGACAAACATAAAAATCACAGTTGGATGCGACTGCTAAAGAACATACTCGCGAATTCATACCTCTTCGATGAAGGTTCGGCCGTAACTTTGTTGGCCTTCCTTTTCGAAGGCTTGCCCGGCGTAGGGACCGCTCTCTTTGGAGATACCCTTCGGGCAGCATGGCGCGCCTGACGCCTCCCCTTTTGAGCACAGGACGGTGCGGTGGGTGAGGCAGATGAGAGAACTCTTTCAGATGAGATGTCTCCTGACTACTTACGTGTGAAGCAGGGAGAAGACCAGGGTAAACGGCGATGATGGCCACTTCTATGCCGTCATAGCTCGCCTGGTAAAACACCCCGTCCTCGAGCACCACGAATATATCCAGATCTTCTTCGAATCCGGGGTCAAGATCCTGATTGTGGCCCTCGGGCTGCGGGGTGGGCCTGTGAAGCCCTTCGGAAATCTTTCACCAGTGCTGTTATAAATGGATGGGTTAATATTCATTAAAAGTAGCTCAGGGAGTGGAACGAGTAGAGCAGAGGAGTCGGGGCTTACCCATCTAGGAGGACTGTACATGGAAAATCCATCTTTGCACTTGATGCGCTAGAATTCCTCTTCCTCCCCTTTGAACAGTTCGGCCAGTATTTTAGCCAGAGCAGTGGGGGTGTCCGGACCCTTTCTGCCGCAGCGGGAGGCGTCATCCTCTCCATTGCAGTTCCACATGGGAAGCCCTCTGTATTGGAGCAGCTGAACCCCCCGTACTATGGAAGTCGCCATTACTTCGACTATCGATAATCCGGACTGAGCGAGCATCTTAATCTTGCTCATGAGTTGACGAACTTCCGCACTATCTTGCTCTTTGAGGCTCCGAGGGCGCCAGCTGTGGCGTTTCTTCAAAGGAATGCTTGTGAACTCGAGAAGACCCCTTCGAACAGGGAACGGAAGTGCGACGTCCTCGATAGAAAACAATTTGGAAGGCCACTCTTCGGATGCCTTCTTTGGTGTACCGGATAAGTATCCGGTCTCGGCGATGCGCCATATTTCGGCTTCGCCCACTTCAAATATTGATCCTTCATGGTTACACGGGACGAGGCAGAATAGCTTCCTCCACAATTTAAAGTGGGCCTCACAACCCAGGAACAGCTCACAAAGAGCGACGTAACCCACGATATGCAGAATGGAGGCAGGAGTAAAATTGTGCAGTTGGAGGCCATAATACTCCAGAAGCCCTCGGAGGAACGGATGGATTGGAAATCCGACGCCTCTCAGCAGATAGGGGACAAAACAGACTCGTTCCCCCTCACATGGATTGGGGAAATTCTCCGCCTGGGCCCCACCATTGAAGGAGGTCAACCCTGCTCGAACAGGGACCAGATCCACAGGAGGAAGAAATCCCTGTGTTTGCGGCTTTTCCAGCTGACTGTGGGATACGGAACACCTCTCCCACTCGCCTTTTTCTGGGCCGCAGGGACGGGAGGAGGAGCTGGGAGCGCTAGCCATGTTGGAGTGGTTTTCCCTAGCAATCTCCGAGGATTTTTCCGCGTGGTGCCGAATGGATCTGGGATCCAATCTCTTTAAATAGACACTCTTTCTCGCATGTCTGGGGTGTTATGTGCAAAAATACCCTAACCTCTGGCATTCGCTTGACACGTGGAAGCTAAAGTTGTTGATACACAGAAGCCGAGGGGCACGACATTAAATGGAAGGCCGGATATATCACTTTGAAGTCATCGGAGGAGGAACCTGCCTTGCAATGCCGAAGACAGCCTACGCGCCGAACACTACGCCATCGAAGTCTGGTTCGGGGGCTACTGAGGGAGTCCTGGACTAAGGGGTCCTCGGGCGTCCAGCCTGTTAGCCATGGGCCGGACTAATGGGCTGCGAAGATACGAAGACTGAAGACACTAACCATGTTTGGATGGGACTCTCCATGGCGTGGAAGGCAGGCTTGGCGATCAAGTATGAAGATACCTTTCTCTGTAACCGACCTTATGTAACCCTAGATCCCTCCGGTGTCTATATAAACCGGAGGGCCAGGTCCGTAGAGGACGAGACTCATTACCATAGTCATACAAGCTAGACTTCTAGGGTTTAGCCATTACGATCTCATGGTAGATCAACTCTTGTAATACTTATATTCATCAAGATCAATCAAGCAGGAAGTAGGGTATTACCTCCATAGAGAGGGCCCGAACCTGGGTAAACATTGTGTCCCCCGTCTCCTGTTACCATCGACCACAGACGCACAGTTCGGGACCCCCTACCCGAGATCCGCCTGTTTTGACACCGACAGTGATGTCAACAATAATAACTCATGCCACCCATATTCAACTGGACATATGTGCCTAGATCTTTCCTCACCACATGATGCTTGCCAAAGGAGAAAATAAAAATGAATAGAGAGAAAAACTTTGACTCTTTACATAAAAGTAAATACATGAAAGTAAAAGATAGGCCCTTCGCAGAGGGAAGCAGAGGTTGCCATGCGCTTATTTGTTTGTATGCTCAACCCCTTAGTGCAAAAGAACGTCACGTTGTATTTCCCCTTGTGATGGCAACCTTTATTATGCAGTCTGTAGTTTTTATTTTTCACCATCACAAGTTCGTACAACGCTCAATTTACTCTTACACTAAATGATCTCACACTTTTGGAAGAAATTTTTATTGCCTTATTGCATCGATGACAACTTACTTGAGGGATCTATCTCAATCCCTAGGTAGGTATGGTGGACTCTTGAAAATAAGATTTGGGTTTAAGGGTTTTTTGGATGCACAAGTAGTATCACTACTTGGTGCGGAATTTTTGGCTAGCAAAGATAGGGGGCAAGCACCACATGTTAAAGGATCTATGACAATATGACTTCTATGTGAATATGAACAAACATAAATCATTAAGTTGTCTTCCTTGTCCAACGTCAACAATTTTGGCATATAATATTTTGATGGGGGCTCACAATCACAAAAGATTTCTATGATAGTGTATTTATATGTGAATCTTCTCTTCCCTTATTAATTCTTTCATGAATTGCATCATTGACCAATGCTATGTCTGTCAATCTCTAATAAAATTTTCTACTTATACTTTTCCTTATGTGGTGTCATCACGCACCTAACATAAGATTAGCATATGATCTTTTTCATTTATTTCCTTTCTTTTTATTTATATCCTTTCTTTTTATTGCAACATGAAAGTAAAGAAAGCAAAAGCTCAAACTAAACTTTATTATATATCTCGCACACGATTACAAGGATAGATCACTAAGCAAACTCTTGAAAAGAAAGGATTGAACTAAACTTTTATTCATCTAAAGTAAAAGAAAACTATGGATCGAACTAAGATAAGTAAAGGCAAAGGATAGTGGGGATGATACGATACCGGGGCACCTCCCCTAAGCTTGGCGTAAGCCAAGGGGAGTGCCCATACCCACTACTCAATTTTCTTTTGGTGATGAAGAAGATGGTGGTGTAGTAGAGGGTTTGTCCTTCTTCTTTAGCTTACGCTTGAGGATAGAATTTTCCTCCTTCAATTCACCGACTTCCTGCTCAAGCTCCAGTACCTTTTTGCATAGATCTTGCTTATTTTGCTGCAAAAGGCGGAAGGGTATGAACTGAACCTTAGGCATCTTTGCTTTGTTGGGGAGGCTTGACTTCTTAAACTCCACATGCATGTCCCCAGGTTGAGGCAATGAAGTTTCTTCCTCATCTGAGCTCGTCTCCTACTTCTCCCTAGGATAATAGACTTCCTCTTCCTCCGTGGTCCAGCCATAATGCTCCACATCCCCATAGGACTTGGGGTTTGCGACAAAATCAGCAACATAGCTCTCATCCTCAGAATCTTGGGATGACATATTTTCAGATCTATCGGGGAAACAGCAAGAGAAGAAAACAGAAGATTTCCCTGCGATACGGTGGTCACCAGGTTCTGGGGGTTTATAAAGAATTTTTTTATCTTGGGAGACAAGCAAACTGTAAAAAAAGGAGTCTGGAAGATACCCGAGGTGGGCACAACCCACCTGGGCGCGCCTGGCAAGCCAGGCGCGCCCTGGTGTCTTGTGCCCACCAGGGTACGCTTCCTGGTTGTTTCTTATTTTCCTAATTTTGTTATATTCCAAAACTGACAGCAAATATTTTTGCGGATTTTTCGAAGTCCGTTTACTTACCGTATCACATACCTGCTTATTTTCACGATTCTGTAGTGTTCTGGAAGGATTCTTTTATGTGCTCTTCCGGTGTCAAAGTTTGGAAAATATTACTTCCAACATTAATGGGCGTACCTTAGATATAATGTTTTATTCATTTCCCATTAACAACCTTCGGGTTAGTACCTTTGGCATTATTTATTTTGATAGCTCCAGACCGATAAACTTCCTCGATAACGTAGGGTCCTTCCCATTTTGAGAGGAGTTTGCCTGCCAAGAATCTAAAATGGGAGTTGTACAGAACAACATATTCTCCAACTTTAAACTCACGCTTTTGGATTCTTTTATCATGCCATCTTTTAACTTTTTCTTTAAATAACTTGGCAGTTTCCTAAGCTTGGGTTCTCCATTCATCTAATCAGCTAATATCAAATAAACTCTTTTCATCGACAAGTTTGAAATCATAGTTGAGTTCTTTGATTGCCCAATATGCTTTATGTTCTAACTCAAGAGGCAAATGACAAGCTTTTCCATAAACCATTTTATAAGGAGACATACCCATAGGGTTTTTATATGCTGTTCTATAAGCCCAAAGTGCATCATCTAATTTCTTAGACCAATTCTTCCGGGAGCTATTGACAGTCTTTTGCAAAATTAATTTTTTTCTCTATTACTAAGTTCAACTTGACCACTAGACTGAGGATGATAGGGTGATGCAATTCTATGGTTAACATCATACTTGGCAAGCATTTTACGGAAAGCACCATGAATAAAGTGTGAACCACCATCAGTCATTAAATATCTAGGGACTCCAATCCTTGGGAAAATAACTTCCTTAAGCATTTTAATAGAGGTGTTGTGATCAGCACTACTAGTTGGAATAGCTTCTACCCACTTAGTAACATAATCAACAGCAACCAAAATATGTGTATACCCATTAGAGGAAGGAAAAGGTCCCATGTAATCAAATCCCCAAACATCAAATGGTTCAACAGCAAGTGAATAATTCATAGGCATTTCTTGACGCTTAGCGATATTACCTATTCTTTGGCATTCATCATAAGATAAGACAAACTTATGGGCATCCTTGAAGAGAGTAGGCCAATAAAATCCAGATTGCAATACCTTGTGAGAAATTCTGTCTCCAGCATGATGCCCTCCATAAGCTTCGGAGTAACATTTCCGTAGGATTTGCCCTGTTCATGCTCAGGTACACAACGTCTAATAATACCATCTACTCCTTCTTTATAAAGATGCGGGTCATCCCAAAAGTAATGTCCCAAATCATAGAAGAATTTTTTCTTTTGTTGGTATGTAAAGCTAGGTGGTAAATATTTAGCAACAATGTAATTAGCATAGTCAGCATACCTAGGAGTGTTATGAGCATCATTTATTGCAGCTTACTACTCATCAGGAAAACTATCATCAATAGGTAGTGGGTCATCAAGCACATTTTCAAGCCTAGACAAGTTATCAGCGACAGGGTTCTCAGCTCCTTTTCTATGAGTGATATGTAATCAAATTCTTGTAGCAAGAGAACCCATCGAATAAGTCTAGGTTTAGCATCTTTCTTTTCCATAAGATATTTTATAGCAGCATGATTGGTGTGAACAATTACTTTTGAATCAACAATGTAAGATCTAAATTTATCACAAGCAAACACCACTGCTAGCAATTCTTTTTTAGTAGTAGCATAATTTCGTTGAGCACTGTCTAGAGTTTTACTAGCATAATGAATAACATTCAGTTTCTTATCAACTCTTTGTCCTAGAACATCGCCAACAGCATAATCACTAGCATCACACATAATTTCAAAAGGCAAGTCTCAATCAGGTGGTTGAGCTACAGGTGCAGAAATTAAGGCTATTTTAAGTGTTTTGAAGGCTTCTAAACAATCATTATCAAAAACAAAAGGAACATCCTTGTGCAAAAGATTTGTAAGAGGCCTAGAAATTTAAAAAAAAGTCTTTGATAAATCTCCTATAGAAACCAGCATGACCTAGGAAACTACGAATACCTTTGATATCTTTAGGACATGGCAGTTTCTCAATTGCATCAACCTTAGCTTTGTCCACCTCAATACCTCTTTCAGAAATTTTATGGCCCAAAAGAATACTTTCATTAACCATAAAGTGGCACTTCTCCCAAATCAAGACAAGATTTGTTTGCTCGCATCTCTGCAAAACTCGATCAAGATTGCTTATACAATCATAAAAAGACTTCCCATAAACCGAGAAGTCATCCATGAAAACCTCAACAATCTTTTCACAAAAGTCAGAGAATATAGCAGTCATACATCTTTGAAAGGTAGCAGGTGCATTGCATAAACCAAAAGGTATACGTCTATAAGCATTAGTTCCAAAGGGACAAATGAAAGTGGTCTTTTCTTGATCAGGTTGAGAGACAGGTATTTGTGAAAAAACATAAGATCCATCAAGGAAGCAAAAATGTGTGTGTTTAGATAATCTTTCTAGCATTTGATCGATAAAAGGTAGAGGGTAATGATCTTTTCTAGCTGCTTTGTTTAATTTTCAAAAATCAATTACCATTCTATAGCCTGTAACAATTCTTTGTGGAATGAGTTCATTCTT
Source organism: Thinopyrum obtusiflorum (assembly GCA_036873465.1). Taxonomy (NCBI): domain Eukaryota; kingdom Viridiplantae; phylum Streptophyta; class Magnoliopsida; order Poales; family Poaceae; genus Thinopyrum; species Thinopyrum obtusiflorum. Next base: position 58,287 of record JAAAWM010012093.1, read on the forward strand.
ATCATTAGGAACAACAGTAATACCTCCTTCCTTAGGGACATAATGAACAGGACTGACCCATCTACTATCAGCTATAGGATAGATTATACCTGCTTCCAGAAGTTTTAAGATTTCCGTTCTTACCACTTCCTTCATTTTTGGATTTAACCAACGTTGGTGATCAACAACGGGTTTAGCATCAGGTTCAATATTAATCTTGTGCTGACATAGAGTGGGACTAATGCCCCTTAAATCATCAAGAGTATATCCAATAGTAGCTCTGTGCTTCCTTAGAACTTTTAATAATCTTTCTTCTTCATGTTCTGAAAGGTTAGCACTAATAATAATATGATATATCTTCTTTTCATCAAGATAAGCATATTTCAAAGTGTCTGGCAATTGTTTCAATTCTAACACATGATCACCTTTAGGTGGAGGAGGACCTCCGAGAGTTTCAATAGGCAAATTGTGTTTGAGCAGAGGATGTTGTTCAAAGAAAGTATTATCTATTTCATTTCTTTCATGCATATGTAAATCATTTTCATGGTCTAGCAAATATTGTTCTAGTGGATCAGTAGGAGGCACAGCAATAGAAGCAAGACCAATTATTTCATCCTTACTAGGCAATTCTTTTTCATGAAGCTTTCTACTAAACTTGGAAAAATTAAATTCATGAGACTCGTCACCAAAACTAACACCGACAGTTTGTTTCTCACAATCTATTTTAGCATTAACGGTGTTCAAGAAAGGTCTACCATAGATAATGGGACAAAAGTTATCTTGTGGGGAACCAAGAACAAGAAAATCAGTAGGGTATTTTATTTTCCCACACAAGACTTCAACATCTCTAACAATCCCAATTGGTGAAATAGTGTCTCTATTAGCAAGTTTAATAGTAACATCTATGTCTTCTATCACTACTGCAGGATGGTCCAAACGTGACACTACAATCAGAGACCCTTCGACCAAACTGTGTGCGATGCCATAATCACAAACGGTGGTGTAAAAAAAACATAAAAAAATTTGCAAAACATTTGCGATGACGGATGCATCAAACACGGTTCAGATTTTAGTTACGTGTGCGATGCAGGGCATATGGTTCAGTTCAATTAACTGTTTGGGATGAGGAGGAACAAAAGAAACAGGCAGCCAGATGAAGGCGTGTGCGATATATAGCATATGGTTCACTAGGATGAACTGTGTGTGATTAGGTAACACAATGGAAACGGTTCAACTAAACAAGATGTGTGTGATACGCGGCAAACAGGTCCGTAATCAGAAATGTGTGCGAAGACCAATAATAACACACACGATTGCTGCTAATAAGCCGTGTGATTTGCTCTGTCTACAGTAGAATAACATGTGTGTGTGTGTATATATATATATATATATAACTGAAATAACATAAGTGACTATACAGATCATTCGCACACACCTCAATAAACAATTGCATGCATTCTAAAGTAGGAGAAACGATCGTCTAGTCATCTACTTCTTGTGACGCTCCTGCCACTGCTATGTGGCTCAATCCCTCGTATAGGTTAGGAAGAAGACAGTTCCTCATGTCAACGATCCGCCTGTACATCTCGTAGCTTGTGTACGCGTCCATGGCCGCGTACTTGACATGTTGTTCATCCAGTCTCTCATGCCACACACTCTGCCAGGCCTTCCTGTCCTTATTCCTCTCATTCTTCATCTTCATGTAGTAGGGGTCGATGATGGCTGAGGCGAGGTCAACTAGGGAGTTTAGTTTGTTTTTGTCGCTGCCCCAGACCTCGTAGTCGCGCTCGATGTTGACAAGATTCGGGCATTTCAAGCCCGAAACCTTGAGCGCTTTTAGATCGTTGGTGGTGTCCACCATAGCGAAACTGTAGTCGGAGCTGTTGATAAACCTGGAGAAACGCTCGCAAGGCGTGGTGTCCAGGTGGTAGTGGTAGACGAGGACGTCATGTCGCACACACAACTGGGCGACGGCAACCATCTGATCGTGCCCGGCACGACCCATGGTGTACTCGAGGTCGAAGCCGACCACTTGGTACTTGTCCTCGGCAAGGAACTACTCCATAGTTTGGATGGAGCCCTCCACCGAGACCGGATTGTTTGTGTACACCACCGAGAGAGCCTTCCCCCTCACGTGGGTGTCCACGACGTGTTGCGTGGTGAACTGCCCGCCGTTGTCGTCGTCGGCCGCTGGGAGCGCCATTGGAGCCACGGGGACGGCCATTGGAAACGCTAGATTTCTTCTCTGTATGTGACCTCGTGGGTGTTCTTATTGTGTCGTGTGAGACGAGAGATGAAGGTAAATGGCCACAGGAATAAAAGGGGGCTGGGCGGCGTGGATTCTCGGCGCGTCCGCATGGCAGTTTTTCCAGCGGGTAACTGCATTGTCGCGCCGCGCCCGGCGCAACCGCATGCACACGAACGTGCGTGATCATGCACCGGCCCCAAACACTGGCAGCACGCATGGAGGGATGAGGGCAGAGCACCCGGATGGACGCGAGAGCAGAGTGCACCGTGGCCGCCTGAACCGCAAGCAACCACACGGATAGTGCAGTTGAACACGCAGGAAATGGTCACCTACAAGCCGGCCGACAGTTGCGTCGCTGCGTAGAGAGCGGCCGTGTGCTACCACCTCCGTCTAGTCTATAGTCCCTTTATATTCTATGCCATACTTTGCCCTCAAATTTAACCAACAAAATGTTAATGCATGTTATAAAAATTATATAATTGGAAACTACGAATCCAACTATATAATCTTTGGCGACATGCATTCATATTTTATTAGTTAAATCATACTTATAAACCAGGACGGGGGTATAGTAGGTAATTAAATCGCAAACATTTTTTTATTAACCGTATGTGTACGTGGCCTTTGGTCCTCCTATCGCACGTCTTGTTACCCCGCTGCCGCAGACGGCTTACAGCGCAAGCTTGCGCAGCGCGCGGGGGCGTTCTTTTGGCCAAACGGTGGCACCAATGAATCATCAGTGACCCCATTCCCACGCAACCTCGCAGGTTCCCGCGCAAGCTTCCCGCCCGACTCGGTAAAATCCCCCAAAATCCCAATGCTTACAGGCCTGCTATAAAACCCTCACGGTTGACGAGTCCCGCATCGCATTTTCCCCTCCCTCCCTGTAGCTTATCTCGTCTACTTCTCCCACAATCGCCAATGGCACCGGTCCATCGTCGTTGCTCAGCCACTCCGCCGTCATCAGAGGACAGCTCCAGCTGGGAGGCTACACCGCGGTGGCGGCGTAGTGTAGTGCGTGTGGCATCCCTGTTGGGTGTGCGCAGAACACCCACCACACGCTCCGCCGCCGGTGCCCGTCGGGAGCTGCTGCCGTCCGCCGTTGCCGCCACACCACCATCGAAAGCTGGGGCCATCGCCCGCTCCGCCGCCATGTCCCGAAGGCGGGAGGTGGCCGTCGTGGTTGCCACCCCACTGCCGGCCACCGTGGCCATCACCCGCTCCGCCACCGCGGCCCGAAGGTGGGAGGTGGTCGTCGTGCCCGCCACCCCGTCATCGGCCGCAGTGGCCGTCGACCGCCGGGGTCATCACCTGCTCCGCCACCGCCGCCGAAGGCGGGAGGCGGAGGTGGATGCCCGCACGTGCGTCAGCGGCCTTGTGTGCTACACCGAATTCCTGCGGGAGGAGGAGGAGCGCCTTGTCGAGCACGCAAAGAGGCTTACCGCCGCCGTGGCCGGGCACACGCCGCATCAGAGGCGAGGAATCAGGAGATCTACGAGGAGAACCACCACTTCGAGAGGGGTTGTCTGGAGCGGCAGAGGGCGTTCGAGGTGAGCGTCGCTGAAGCTGCAACAGTGGCAGGCACCGTATTGTGGTTGCCCAGCTCGTCGGTAGGCTCCTCCTCCTCCGCCTCTTACTGAGCGCGCTCGGCAGAGGAGAGGCCGCCGGAAGTAGTACAAAGCCCCTCCACAGCAGTAGTAGTAGTATTTAGGGGCTATTTTGTTCAGTTCATCTGACTATAGATGTGGTGGAACTGTACAACGTACTTAAAATTAGCTAGTATATATAGTAGAACTAGCTATTTCAGTATGTGGTTGGCAACAATTGGGGAAAAGTTTGGTCGGTTCAGCTATCGAGTTGAACTGTTTGTATAAATTAAGAACGACTGCTTAATGTATGAATGAAATCTATGCTTAATTACTGAATTTTAGTTGCAAAAATTAGAAACTGCTAGTGATTTTTAGCTTCATATTTTGACAAATCGCAGTGTTACAAGGTTGACAAATGGCAATGTTACTAGATCAACAAATGTCAATCTTTCCAGTTTGACAAATGGTAACATGCCCAATATGACAGATGCAAATCGCACCAAATTGTTTGTAAGTGGTTGCACACGGGTCATCCAAAAGAACCGTTTGCATTGAAGAGATGCACAAATCCTGCTCTCACTTTGCATCATGTCGTCCCGGGGTCGACGGGCTGGGGGCGGGAGGACGTCAGCTAGCGGCGCTGATAGGTAGCATTTGACGGCGGTGTCCCATGCTGCCGAGGGGGGCGCGTGCACGGAGAGGAAGGCGGGCGGCCATCGAAGTCAAAGGGCTCGCTTCCCAGTGAGCCTGAACAGTGTACAGCTCGCATACTTCCCGGTGAGCCTGCGCATTCGAGGACAGCTTGCACGCCTCTCGGTCAGCCTGTGCACCGGACTGCGCTCGCACGCCTCCCGTTCATTCAAGGTCAAGCAGCTGTCCGCACGACACCTCCTACAGCCATTAAAACCAGGACACGTGGCGCCACGTGAATGGTTAACAGAATGCACATAGTTGGAATTATACAAACGTTTGAGATATTAAAGTGGTAGCTATTTTTTCAAAATGCCTTTGTTGGCTGTCATTATTCGAGTGCACCTTCTCTCAAAATGGACACGAAAAATACCATAGATGTCAGGTGCCATTCCATGATAGCATGCCAAGTTTCATGAATTTCAGACGAGTTTTGGATTTACTAGAATTTAAAAATAAAGTATCTCAATGTTTTGCCGGCAATCAACGGTCCCCTGGTGTTTGAAATTCATTCCCATTTCTTGCATGGGACCTAAGCATGCACCCAAGGACACAGATTTCATTTTCAACCAATTTATATGCACTGGAGCATGTGCATGTAGTTCAAATTTGAATTATGCACATAAATGCATTGAAAACACAGTTAATGCATAAAAATGTCCAAATGAACCCCAAAAATCACAAAAATTAACACAACACTCATGTTGTTCTATGTTGACACAAGAAAAAAATTTGAAAGCAATAAGAGGCAATGGATATAGTTCCATCCCCAAAGGTGGGATGTTCCCTACCGAAACCATCATGCTTGTTGTGAGAAGCTCTGGTTTCTGAGAAGCATATACCCAAACCTGCCCCAAATGGGACAAAAATTTACCACGGCATTTGATGCCGCTCCATGATAGCATGCCAAGTTTCATGAATTTCAGATGAGTTTTGGATTTACTAGAATTTAAAAACCAGGCATCTCAATGTTTTGCCGGCAATCAACGGTGCCCTGGTGTTTGAAATTCATTCCCATTTCTTGCATGGGACCTAAGCATGCACCCAAGGACACAGATTTGATTTTTCAACCAATTTATATGCACTGGAGCATGTGCATGTAGTTCAAATTTGAATTATGCACATAAATGCATTGAAAACTCAGTTAATGCATACAAATGTCCAAACGAACCCCGAAAAATCACAAACATTGACACAACACTCCTGTTGTTCAATGGTGACACGAGGAAAAAATTGAAAGAGATAAGAGGCAATGGATATCATTTCATCCCCAAAGGTGGGACGTTCCCTACCGAAACCATCATGCTTGTTGTGACAAGCTCTGGTTTGTGAGAAGCATATACCCAAACCTGCCCCAAATGGGACAAAAAAATTACCATGACATGTTGATGCCGCTCCATGATAGCATGCCAAGTTTCATGAATTTCAGACGTGTTTTGGATTTACTAGAATTTAAAAACCAGGCATCTCAATGTTTTGTCGGCAATCAACGGTGCCCTGGTGTTTGAAATTCATTCCCATTTCTTGCATGGGACCTAAGCATGGACCCAAGGACACAGATTTGATTTTTCGACCAATTTATATGCACTGGAGCATGTGCATGTAGTTCAAATTTGAATTATGCACATAAATGCATTGAAAACTCAGTTAATGCATAAAAATGTCCAAACGAACCCCGAAAAATCACAAAAATTAACACAACACTCCTGTTGTTCTATGTCGACACGAGAAAAAATTTGAAAGCAATAAGAGGCAATGGATATCATTTCGTCCCCAAAGGGGGGATGTTCCCTACAGAAACCATCATGCTTGTTGTGAGAAGCTCTTGTTTGTGAGAAGCATATACGCAAACCTGCCCCAAATGGGACAAAAAATTAACCATGGCATGTTGATGCGGCTCCATGATAGCATGCCAAGTTTCATGAATTTCAGACGAGTTTTGGATTTACTAGAATTTAAAAACCAGGCATCTCAATGTTTTACCGGCAATCAACGGTGCCCTGGTGTTTGAAATTCATTCCCATTTCCTGCATGGGACCTCAGCATGCACCCAAGGACACATATTTGATTTTTCAACCAATTTATATGCACTGGAGCATGTGCATGTAGTTCAAATTTGAATTATGCACATAAATGCATTGAAAACTCAGTTAATGCATACAAATGTCCAAACGAACCCCGAAAAATCACAAACATTGACACAACACTCCTGTTGTTCTATGGTGACACGAGAAAATTTTTGAAAGCAATAAGAGGCAATGGATATTGTTTCATCCCCAAAGGTGGGATGTTCCCTACCGAAACCATCATGCTTGTTGTGAGAAGCTCTGGTTTGTGAGAAGCATATACCCAAACCTGCCCCAAATGGGACAAAAAATTTACCACGGCATGTTGATGCCACTCCATGATAGCATGCCAAGTTTCATGAATTTCAGACGAGTTTTGGATTTATTAGAATATAAAAACCAGGCATCTCAATGTTTTGTCGGCAATCAACGGTGCCCTGGTGTTTGAAATTCATTCCCATTTCTTGCATGGGACCTAAGCATGCACCCAAGGACACATATTTGATTTATCGACCAATTTATATACACTGGAGCATGTGCATGTTGTTCAAATTTGAATTATGCACATAAATGCATTGAAAACTCAGTTAATGCATAAAAATGTCCAAACGAACCACGAAAAATCACAAAAGTTGACACAACACTCCTGTTGTTCTATGTTGACACGAGAAAATTTTGGAAGAAATAAGAGGCAATGGATATCGTTTCGTCCCCAAAGGTGGGACGTTCCCTACCGAAACCATCATGCTTGTTGTGAGAAGCTCTGGTTTCTGAGAAGCATATACCCAAACCTGCCCCAAATGGGACAAAAATTTTACCACGGCATGTTGATTCCGCTCCATGATAGCATGCCAAGTTTCATGAATTCTAGATGAGTTCTGGATTTACTAGAATTTAAAAACTAGGCATCTCAATGTTTTGCCGGCAATCAATGGTGCCCTGGTGTTTGAAATTCATTCCCATTTCTTGCACGGGACCTAAGCATGCACCCAAGGACATAGATTTCATTTTTTGACCAATTTATAAGCACTGGAGCATGTGCATGTAGTTCAAATTTGAATTATGCACATAAATGCATTGAAAACTTAGTTAATGCCTAAAAATGTCCAAACGAACCCTGAAAAATCACAAAAGTTGACACAACACTCCTGTTGTTCTATGTTGACACGAGAAAAATTTGGAAGAAATAAGAGGCAATGGATATCGTTTCGTCCCCAAAGGTGGGACGTTCCCTACCGAAACCATCATGCTTGTTGTGAGAAGCTCTGGTTTCTGATAAGCATATACCCAAACCTGCCCCAAATGGGACAAAATTTTTACCACGGCATGTTGATTCCACTCCATGATAGCATGCCAAGTTTCATGAATTTCAAATGAGTTTTGGATTTACTAGAATTTAAAAATGAGGTATCTCAATGTTTGCGGCCGAGTGACGGTGGCAAGGTGTTTGACATTCATTCCCATTACTTGCATGGGACCTAAGCAGGCAACCAAGGACACATATTTGAATTTTCAACTAATTTATATGCATTAGAGCATGTGCCTGTAGTTCAAATTGGAATTATGCACATGAATGCACAGAAAACTCATTTAATGTATAAAAATGTCCAAGCGAACCCCGAAAAATCCCAAAAATTGACACAACACTCCTGTTGTTCTAGGTTAACACTAGGAAAAAAATTGAAATCGAGAAGAGGCAACGGATATCATTTCGTCCAGAAAGGTGAAACGTTGCCTACCGAAACCATCACACTTGTTGTGAGAAGCTCTGGTTTATGAGAAGCTTATACCCAAACCTGCCCCAAATGGGACAATTTTTTACCACGGCATGTTAATGCCGCTCCATGATAGCATGCCAAGTTTCATGAATTTCGAACGAATTTTGGATTTACTAGAATTAAAAAAGCAAGTACGTCGACGTTTGCCGGAGAGCCACGCTGCCGTGGTGTTCGAATTTCATCCCCATTTCTTGCATGGGAGATAAGCATAAACCCATGGACACATATATGATTTTACACCCCATGTTGGTGCGCCGGAGCATGTGCAGAAATGGCTAGAAAACCAATTTAATGTATAAAATGTTCCAACGAACCCTGAATAATTCCAATTCTTTTACGATACACATATAGTTGCATGTTCACTCCAGATAAAAGGTCTAGCAATTCAGACATCCTCCATTGCCGCTGTGACCCCATTATGTAATTAAAATCCTGATGAAAAATCAAGTAGATCCCACACAGTTTATTATCACCAAACATGTGAGATACATCACAAAATATCCTGGAGCACCATCGCTGTATAGTACGCCTATGGCTTACGCGAGAAGGTGCATCGGCTACAGTCCACACCCGGTGTCTCAAGCACACTAGCTCACTCCCCAAATATCATTTCACTGTTGAATCATCGCCGGTGAAAGATGGGCATGTGGACCCTAGTCGTGAGGGCAACTTCAGTGGCCCACTCCCGCGAGAGCGCGGCCGCAGCCACCATGCGCGTGCTAACAAGGTGCATGAGCACGGCCGCAATCTACGACCGGGCGGCCATGGCAGGCCAAACGGCCACTGTTGCTTCTCAGGTGGCGGCAGCAACATCTGGCTCGGGGATAACAACTGGCGAGAGTGGCACAACAGCTTTCCATTCCGCAACGGCGGCCTTAGCCCTGATGGAGGCCGGCCGCTCGCGACCATGTCGAGGCCGCCCACGCCCAGCTCTTGGTGGTCACCGCACAAATCAAATGAAGCTTCTCTGACAACGGTCGGCAATCCACGGCCGAAGAGCTGGCAATCGTCGAGAGCGTTCGAGCAGCCGTCCGTTCCTCCGCCGCATACCTTGCGACGACGGAGCCCATCCAAGCCCAGATCGCGCCCACCCACGCCCAGCTCGTGGCAGTCTTTTCCAAAGAGATGATGGACGCGGATGGCGAGATGCTTGCCGAGTATGGTGCGATGGATGCCATGGAGCCACTTACCCAGGAGACCATCAGGCGCGAGCTGGACATGGAGGCGGCGGCGGAGATCAACGAGCACTAGCCGTAGTAGTACTCTTTGTTTTGTTTAATTAAGAGCGCCGGTCTTTAATTTTTTAGAGTAATCTTTAGGTCAGCTAGCTCTGTTTAATTGCTGAACTTGCTTGATTAAGAAGTGTGGGTGTGCTGTAGTCTCCTCTGTGTACCCAAATTATGCAATGACGTGGATGACCACTGTAACCATGGAAATTCGAACCAATTTTTTTAACGTTCAAACTCATCACACACGGGTTAAGCTATCTGAATCGTTTGTGATGTTCACATATCGTACACTGTTCTGAATAAGGGACCGTGTCTGATGACACTTTGCGCGCCAGTTTTTTCGCTGAAGCGATTCCAAATTTTCGGCTTCCGCGGAAATATCTACCTCCCCACCCCCTCCCCCTTACCAAAAGCCACATTTCCCCTGTTTCGGCCTTCCTTTCCAAGTTGAAACCTTCACTCCTTGCTTGCAGTGCCGCCTCATCGTTGGTGACCCTCCTTCACGCTGCTCGGCCTCGTCTATCCAGGCAGGTAATCCACACCCGACCCCCATCCTCCTCCTCCTTCCACATCCCACATGCCCTGACCGCCGGTGTGAGCGCGACACCTTCCACCCAAATCAAAGACCCCTCCACCAAATAAGCGCGGCCCTAAGCCATGGTGCACGCAGTATAGCCAGGATCTCAAGCAGCATTTGACAGCGGAGAAGAAAATCACGGCTGCACGCGCGGACGAGGTCGCGATGGCTGCTATTCGTGCCGACCCCTAGATCTTGGAGGAGCACCTTGCCATTTGCTAGCTATGCCGGTTAGGAATGCTCGGTTTACCCGTTGCGTGTGCTGCTCCTGCCTTTCCTTCACAAATTCCAGTGAATTGTGCTATCTAATTTTACCATGCAATCTGTTTCTCTAGTGCATATGTTCTATATGTCGTGCAGTGTGGTGCTCACTTATTAACTATTTTGTTAATTAGTTTTCATCTTCATTTAACTGTTTGGTTCAATTCTGCAAATGTGATGTTCAATTCTTCAGGCTGCAATTTTGTATTGTCTTCCATTTGAGAAATAAATCGAATTTATCTTTACAAAATACATGAGAAACGAATACAATTGCTATATTTCCAAGTTGTCAAGCATTCTTGGTTTGGTTATACATTGTGCAATGTGGTGCTCAGTTAACGTTTGGTTCATTTGTGTTGTGGTGTTTAGTTAACTGTTTGGTTCAATTCTGCAATGCGATGTTCAATAGTTGTGGGTGCATTCTGTTATTATATACCATGTGAGGAATAAATTAAATTTGGCTGTAGTAAATACATGAGAAACAAATACAATTGCTACAATTGGTTGTAGTTAACTGTTTGGTTACCTGTCTGATCTTCTATTAGGAGTATGTTATATTGTGCAATGTGGTGCTCAGTTAATGTTGGTTCATTAGTTATGGTGTTTAGTTAACTGCTTGGTTCAATTCTGCAATGCGATGTCCAATTGTCGTGGGTAGAATTTTGTATTGTTGTGCATGTGAGGAATAAATCGAGTTTGGCTGCACTTAATACATGAGAAACATATACAAGTGCTATATTTCCTAGTTCTTAATCATGCTTGGTTTGGGTAAATGGGTTTTCCATGGGGCTTGTATTAATCTGATGAATCTGCAATGTGCTTATTTTTCATCAACATATTTTACTGATAGCATGCGAACCCTTACTTAACCTGATGACTAACTACCTTATATGTGTTGCAGGGAAGCAATGGGAAGCACTGAGGTTTACAATCGAGGTTAACACGCGCATGGTCTGTTGTCTAATTGCACATTATTGTGCAATTGCAGGAACATTCTAATATTTTGGTTTTTAACAATTTGGTCTTGCACATGTAGGTCCTGCTGTCAGAGGTTTTGACCCACTGTTCGACCCTTTTTGCATATGGGGAAATGAGTTGTCCATGAATATCAATCAAATCAAGAAACTCAGAAAGATTGTTAGGATAAAGAAATTAGCGACAAAAAACAACAAGATCTTTGTCTGCACAATGAAGAAGACATCAGTTCACCACAAAATGGTACTAACTATTATACCTTGCCTTTTTTTATTCCTTTGCCACATTTCCAATACAGAGAAGATATTTATGCACATCCTTGTTTTCAAGCCTTTCCAAAGCAGTTCACTGATGATTACCTCTCAACCCACCTCTATGGTCAGGAGGCGAGGAAGGTTTCATACAACACCCACGGTTCAATATTGAAGTGTTCCTGAGGAGGACGAAGGACGAATAGTCAATCATCCACAGGCACTGGCCTAAAGTTGCAAAGACCTTCAACATGAATGAAGGCTCAATATTCGCCTTCCGCTTCAGCAGTTTTCTAGATGAGATGCATCTGTCTATATACCGTCTATGATGCTAATTTCGAAAGGTTCTACATGTTGCATGTGAAACTTGGTGCTGGTGAAGTTGTGTACTGGGGTAGCTGAGTGCTGAAGCTATATCATGTTGTACTCTGATATATTTCAATTATGAAATTCTGCTTCCTTAATATGGAAATGAAATATATTATGTGCTTAATATGAATATCAATTAGATTAATAAATGGATTATTAATAATAGGGAAATTAGCCTACTAATGGTGAATTAGCCTGCTAATTGGCTTTTGCTATTGCAAATGGTTGTTGAAAAAATAATGTGGGCGATGACCTCAGGCAACGCACACAGTTTCTAGGAATAAACCGTGTTGGATCAATGAACAATCACACACGACTTTCTCTTGTAAACTGTTTGCGTTAGGCCACCTTGCGCAAATGTTTACCACATAAAAACTATGTGTGATGGACAGCATTTGCCACACAGTTTCTTCTACGGACCGTGTGTGATATATTCAATAACGCAAATGATTTAACGGGAAAAATTGTGTGTGATGTACCTGCGAACAGAAACGTTTTCCTTGGAGTGACTATGTGGGATGTACATACGAACGGAAACGTTTAGCGAGGACTGACTGTGTGGGATATACTTGCGACTGGAAACAATTTCCCCGTATAATTGTATCTTTTTAGCTCTACTGTACGTATTTCCATATTTGAGCGCTCGCCGGTCGCACACGACCTCATTTTGCCGAGCGTGTGTGCCAGGAGGGCATATCCCCTACGGTTTCTGGGCCGTGTGGGAAGGACCCCCCTATTGCCCACACTCACTAGGCGATGGTTCCAAATGCCATCGCGGAAAGGGGTTAAAAACCGTTTGTATAGGACCGACGCGTACCAGTGTATCTCAGCGGGTGCAATATCATTCACAATTTCTTGATATAAAGTAAAGGGAATAGCACTCACGCTAGAACCTATGTCACATAAATCATGATAACAGTGAGCTCCTATTTTAGTTGAGATAACGGGCATGCCGACTGTCGGTGTCAAAACCGGCGGATCTCAGGTAGGGGGTCCTGAACTGTGCATCTGAGGATCGAAGGTAATAGTAGACAGGGACACAATGTTTACCCACGTTCGGGCCCTATTGATGGAGGTAATACCCTACTTCTAGCTTGATTATCTTGGATGAATATGGGGTTACAAGAGTTGATCTACCTCGAGATCGTAATGGCTAAACCCTAGATGTCTAGCCTGTATCATTATGATTGCCTCTACGGACTAAACCCTCCGGTTTATATAGACATCGGAGGGACCTAGGGTTGTACAGAGTCAGTTTACAGGGAAAGGAATCTTCATATCTGAACGCCAAGCTTGCCTTCCACGCAAAGGAGAGTCCCATCCGGACACGATAGGAAGTCATCTGTCTTGTATCTTCACGGCCCATTAGTCCGGCCCACATCACATAGCCCGGACGCCCGAGGACCCCTTAATCCAGGACTCCCTCAGTAGCCCCCGAACCAGGCTTCAATGACGATGTGTCCGGCACGCAGATTGTCTTCGGCATTGCAAGGCGGGTTCTTTCTCCGAACACTTCAAAACGTCTGACCCAAAGAGTTATACTCGGCTTTTCATTTAATGTCATACCCTTTGGCTTCTGCACCTCCGTTGCTTCCGCTTCCATGTGTCGAGCGAATACAAAAGGTCAGAGTATCTTTTGCACATAACACCCTGGCTATATAAGAAATGCGTCAATTTAAAGGGATTGGATCTCAGATGCCATCCCACACCAGGCGAAAAATCCTTAGAGCTCGCTAGGACAAACCACTCAAACATGGCTAACGCTCCTAGTTCTTCCTCATGCCCTCACGGCTCCGAAAAAGGCGATTGGGAGAGATGTTCAGTATCCCACGACCAGCTGGTTAAGCTTCAAATGCGAGGATTCCTTCCCCCGTGGATCTAGTCCCTGTTTGGGCAGGATTAACATCTTTCACCGGCGAAGCCCTAGCGGAAAATTTCCCCAATCCAACCAGAGGGGAACGAGTGTGCTTCGTCTCCTTTTTATTAAGAGGCGTTGGATTTCCAATCCACCCTTTCCTCCAAGGTCTCCTGGAGTACTACGGCCTCCAACTGCACAATCTTACGCCAGCCTTTATCCTGCACATTGCGGGTTTTGCCGCTCTTTGCGAGCTATTCCTGGGCTGCGAGGCCCATTTTGAGTTATGGAGGAAGCTTCTCTGCCTCATCCCTTGCACCCAAAAGGGATCCGTGTTTGAGGTGGGCAGCGCCGAGATATGGCGCATAGCCGGGACCGGATACCTGTTCGGCACACCGAAGAAGGCGTATGAAGAGTGGCCCTCGGAGTGGTTTTATATTGAAGATGTCGCTCTCCCCGACCCAGTCCGAATGGGCCTTCCCGAAATTTCCAGCGCTCCATTGATGAAATGCCACAGCTGGCGCCCACGGAGCCTCGAGGAGGAAGATAGCACAGAAGTCCAACAATTCATGGGCAAGATAAGGACACTTGCCCAGTCCGGATTATCAATAATCAAGGTAATGTCGACTTCCATAGTGTGAGGTGTTCAGCCACTCCAATTCAGAGGGCTCCCTATGTGGCACTACAAAGAGGAAGATGATGCCTCACGCTGCGGACGGAAGGGTCCGGACACCCCTGCTGCCCTGGCCACAATATTGGCTGATCTGTATAAAGGGGAGAAAGAGGAGTTTACTCGTCTTAAGCGTCGAGAGGGATTCTCCATGTACAATCCCCCTAACTAGGTGAGTTTTAATCCCACCACCTTACTCAATCCTCTCCATGAGTCATGTTTAATTGAAATTAACCCGTTCATTTTTAATAGGAATGGCAGAAGGTTGTCGCCGGGATTTATAGCCCCGCTTCATAGCCGGAGGACCATAACCGGGACCTCGATCCCAGATTCGAAGAGGATCCAGACATATTGGTAGAGCTCAAGGAGGGAGTCTTCTACCAGGCGAGCTATGATGGCACAGAAGTGGCCATCATGCCCGATTATCCTGGGCTCCATCCTGCCTTATATGTAAGTAGTCAGGAGACATCTCCTCTGAAAGAACTTCCTCATTATGCCTCACCCACCGCACTATCTCGTGCTGCAAAGGGGAGGCGCTTGGCGCATCATGCTGCACCAGAGGTGTCTCATAAGAGAGCGACGACCACGCCGAGCGGGTCTTCAAAGAGGAAGGCAAACGACAACACGGCCGGGACCTCATCAAAGAGGTATGGCTTTAAATATGCCCCCTGGCAGTCACATCGAACTGTGACATTGTCCGCTGTGTTTTATCAGGAAGAGTGTTCGTCAGACTATGTCTGGGGATCCTGCCGGTCGCGGCTCCATCAATCAGGTTCCAGACCCTGCCTCTAGGGCGGGGGCTGACTCGGGAGCGACGCTGGATTGTCCTCCTTCAGAGTATTCGGATAATGTATCTGTCACAAACTCTGAAGTAGAGAGCGCCATGAATCATCGGCGACGGAGGGCCGCTCTTCGCAACCCCAGTTTTACTAAAGAAGCATTCAATGCCTTCAGCTCGGCTGATGCGCACATCTGAGCTGCGCGGGATGGGCTTGCCAGAGCCACTGACCACCATTTGAAAGATATGCAGTTAAGTACGCATTGTACAGATCTGGTAATCATATACCAGTAGCCCCCGAGACTAGAAGTAGTTAAAGCAACTGATTTAAGGATCATTTTCTAATCAGGCACTCACAGAGAAGAACAACATGCTGTCTTGTGAGCTGGAAGAGTGTCGGACCTAGCTAGCTGTTGTTACCGCCGAACTGGAGAAATCTAAGGAGGCGCCGCCTGGTAATATTCTCCTCCTTCAGGCTGAAAAGCAACTGGCCGCTGGCGAACGTGTGCTGACACGGACCAGGGATGATAAGAACAAGCTGCAGGATTCCAACACCCTGCTGGGCGAAGAGCTGATAGACGTGCGAGCCAAGCTAGCGGCCGCCGTAAAAGAGAACAGGAGGCTACGGGGTGGCATATTCAGTATGCTTTTGGACTTAACCTCGTGTAGTGCGCTAAAGAAATGAGTTAACAGTTTATGTCTGCAGGTATGCTGACTGGCCGGCCCAAAGAGGAAATGTCTGGAGCTCAAGGCGATCTGCTGCAAGAGTTGTCGCAAGTGTACAAGCGAGCTCAGAAAGCGATGCAGAGTGTCGCCAAGGCTTTATGGCCATCCGCATCCCCTCCAGGAAGTAATGAGGAGTTTGTGAAGCTATTCAAGGGAGCTCGGCACCACTTTAGATAATGGAAGATATCGGCTTGCCGGGAAGGCGCATGAGAGGCCCGGGCCATGGTGAAAACGTGGTACACCGGACTTGATCCGAATCATATGGCCTGGGTCGGACCTCGGGGGTCAGATGGACAAGAGATTCCAATGAGCTTGGTATATGACCAAGTAAAGATAGCCGCCAAGTTTTCTCAATAGGATTGTAAGCTAGACAGCCTGTTAGACGGTATAGAGGAAGAAGCTTTTGAGTCCAAGTGACTATGTACTTCAATTGACAAATTTGTCCCTAGCTGAATTCTAAAACGATTGTCATGGCAGACCTTTTCGCTTCGACCTTCGGACCCGAAGGTGCGGAGTGTTTCCGAATACCAGACCGGCGATAAATATCGGGGCATGCGTGGAAACAAGGCGTAGGGGTCATAGTTGCTTGAACAGACAAGTTGTATTCGGCTAGCTATGTTATATTACTTATTGATTGTAAGAAACATCTTCCAGAGAGAATAGTTCCGTTAAGGGTTCCTTTCCCTGGGTGAACATGCGTTAGTATGCATCCCCAAACTGTGATTCGAAAAATCGCAGGATACGTAATATCTGGGGGTTCATAGTGCAACAAGGGTAAAACGTCTTTAGTCCACCGAGTCTGAGGTACAAGTCCGGATGACCCGACTGTAACAATTGCAGAGGTGCTCCCTTTATGCCCTAGCCGAACAATCGGGAACATAGGGCATAAGCACAGGAGCCAGGCAACCCAGCTTGGCAAAAACATAAGTCATAAAGGTGCATATAATGGCGAAGAAAAGTTATAAATGAGAAAAGGACACATATGTGGTGAGCTTGATGCTCGGAAAATGCTGATAAGCTTCTGTAAAAGAAGCCCCCAGGTATTATGGGCGTATAGATTTAAGGATGTGTACCTCATAAGTGTGCGGTCTAGCCGCACAAGAGCTATAAAGCCAAAGAAAAATTTAAAGAGAGAGAAAATGGAAAAAAGGAGAAAAAGGAAACGAACAATGAATCCGGCTCTAGGCGTAGAATCTTCGGAGTCTGGCGGCATTCCACGGGTTCGGCTCTAAGCGGTTATCCAATGCATCACGCAGACGGTACGCACCTCCAGTGAGAACTTCATCTATAATGAAGGGACCTTACCACTTGGGCTTGAGTTTGTCCTTTTTCGTTTCTGGCAAGCGTAGAACGAGTTCACTAACATTATAAGTCTTGGCCCGCACTTCTCTGCTTTGGTATCTGCGAGCTTGTTGTTGATAGAATGCGGAATGGGCTTTTGCAACATCGCGCTCCTCCTCCAGGGCATCTAGACTATCCTGCCGATCAAGCTCGGCTTCTCTCTCTTCGTACATGCGCACTCGAGGTGAGTCCTGAATGATGTCGCAGGGCAAAACAGCCTCTACGCCATACACCATGAAGAATGGTGTGTAACTGGTAGTGCAATTGGGCGTGGTCCGCAGCCCCCAAAGTACAGAGTCGAGCTCCTCAACCCAGTGTTTGTCTGACTCTTTTAAAGACCGTACTAGTCTAGGCTTAATGCCACTCATGATAAGACCATTAGCTCGTTTAACTTGACCGTTTGTTTGGGGGTGATAGACGGAGGCATAATCAAGCTTGATGCCCAGGTTAGCACACCATGTTTTCACTTCATCGGCTGTAAAATTGGAGCCGTTATCGGTGATGATGTTGTGTGGGACACCATAATGGTGTACGACACCGGATATAAAGTCTATCAATGGTCCAGCTTTGGCTGTTTTTACTGGTTTGGCCTCTATCCACTTAGTTAATTTATCTACCATGACCAGCAGATATTTTTTCTTATGGCTTCCCCCTTGAAGGGGTCTGACCATATCAAGCCCCCAGACTACGAAAGGCCAAGTAATGGGGATTGTTTGTAGGGCTGTAGCTAGCATATGGCTTTGATTGGCGAAAAGCTGGCATCCCACACAACGTTGGACAACGTCCTGTGCATCTGCTTGGGCCGTCGGCCAGAAGAAACTGGTACGGAAGGCTTTACTTACAGGAGCCCGAGCCGTGGCGTGGTGACCGCCGAGACCAGCATGTATTTTGGCCAGGAGCTGCCGTCCTTCTTCTTCGGAGATACATCTTTGAAGTATTCCGGTAGAGCTCTTCTTGTAGAGCTCTCCTTCATGAACCTTGTAGGATTTTGAACGTTGAACGATGCATCGAGCCTCATTCTGATCCTCAGGGAGTTCTTGCCTATTAAGGTAGGCCAAGAAGGGTTCGGTCCATGGGGCAATTACTGCCATTATTAGATGGGCCGATGGTGTTATTTCTGTGGCTGAGCCCCCGATGATATCGGTATTGTGTTCGGAATCTGGGGGTATAATCAGATCTGGACTAGTGTTGCTGCTCTCATCCTGCCACACCAGGGATGGCTTGAGGAGCCTTTCCAAAAAGATGTTAGGCGGGACGGGGTCACGCTTGGCGCCCATGCGAGCAAGGACATCCGCCGCTTGATTACTTTCTCGAGCCACATGATGAAACTCGAGACCCTCGAACCGAGCTGATATTTTGAGTACGGCATTACGGTAGGCCACCATCTTTGGATCTTTGGCGTCGAAGTCTCTGTTTATTTGGGATATTGCGAGATCTGAATCCCCGCGCACCTCCAGGCATTGTATTGCCCATGGAGACAGCCATCCGAAGACCGTGCAATAAGGCCTTGTATTCGGCTACATTATTGGAGTCTGTGTATAATATTTGGAGTATGTACTGGACCGTGTCTCCTGTGGGGGACGTTAAGACAATGCCCGCTCCTAAACCGGCCAGCATTTCAGAGCCATCAAAGTGCATGACCCAGTTGGAATATGTGCCGTACACTTTAGGGAGTTCGGCCTCTATCCATTCGGCGACGAAGTCGGCCAATACTTGGGATTTAATGGCTCGGCGTGGTTTGTATGTTATATCGAATGGAAAGAGCTCAATGGCCCACTTGGCAATCCTGCCTGTAGCATCGCGGTTGTTTATTATGTCATTGAGTGGTACTTCGGAAGCCACCATGATCGAGCACTCTTGGAAGTAGTGCCGTAGCTTCCGGGATGCCATGAAGACCGCGTATGCTATCTTTTGGTAATGAGGGTACCGGGATTTGCATGGTGTGAGGACAGTGGATATATAGTGTACCGGTTTCTGAAGTGGGAATTTATGTCCGTCCTCCTCTCGTTCGACGATGAGCACTGCACTCACCACCTGGTGTGTTGCGGAGATGTATAATAACATGGGTTCGCCGATGTTCGGCGCGGCCAGGATTGGGTTGCTCGCTAAAAGAGCTTTTATTTGTTCCAGTCCGGCCGTTGCCGCGTCCGTCCACTCAAGGTGGTCGATGCGTCGGAGCAGGTGATATAGTGGCAATGCCTTTTCTCCTAATCTGGAGATAAAGCGGCTTAAAGCTGCCACGCATCCGGCTAGTTTTTGGACCTGTTTGAGGTCTGTTGGTGTAGCCAATTGTGACAAAGCTTGGATTTTGGATGGGTTTGCCTCAATTCCTCTATTGGAAACGATGAAGCCCAGCAGTTTTCCGGCGGGGCCGCCGAAGACACACTTTTCCGGATTGAGCTTCATGTCATATGTACGGAGGTTGTCGAATGTGAGACGCAGGTCGTCTACTAGTGACTCGATGTGCTTAGTTTTGATGACGATGTCATCCACATATGCTTCGACCGTCTTGCCGATTTGTTTCTCTAGGCATGTTTGAATCATGCATTGGTAGGTGGCGCCGTCGTTTTTCAGCCCGAAGGGCATAGTGTTGAAGCAGAAGGGCCCGTATGGGGTAATGAATGCCGTTGCGGCTTGATCAGACTCCTTCATTTTGATTTGATGGTATCCGAAGTATGCATCGAGGAAACACAGTGAGTCTTATCCTGCAGTAGCATCAATGATCTGATCGATGCGGGGCAGGGGGAAGGGATCTTTAGGGCAGGCCTTGTTGAGGTCTTTGAAATCGACACACAGGCGCCAGGATTTATCCTTCTTTGGTACCATCACCAGGTTTGCTAGCCAGTCCGGGTGTTTTATTTCTCTGATGAACCCGGCCTCAATTAACTTGGCTAGCTCCTCCCCCATAGCTGGTCGTTTGGGTTCGGAAAAGCGCTGCAGTGTTTGCTTGACCGGCTTGTATCCCTTCAATATATTGAGGCTGTGTTCGGCCAATCCGCGTGCTATTCCTGGCATATCAGAAGGGTGCCAGACCAATATGTCCCAGTTCTCATGCAGGAACGCGCGTAATGCAGCGTCGACCGTCCGGTCCAGCTGTGCCCCAATGGAAGCTGTCTTCTTGGGGTCCGTCGGGTGAACTTGGAATTTGACTATTTCGCCTGCTGGTTTGAAGGAGGTGGATTTGGGCCGTTTATCGAGGATTACGTCGTCCCTATCCACCGTGGAGCGTAGTGCGGTTAATTCTTCGGCCGCAAGGGCCTCGGTTAGTGCCTCGAGGGCCAGGGATGCGGTTTTTTTTTCGGTGCGGAGTGCTATGTCCGGATCACTGGCGAGAGTGATAATGCTGTTGGGCCCGGGCATCTTGAGCCTCATATACCCGTAATGAGGTATGGCTTGAAAGCACGTGAATGCGTCTCGCCCCAACAGTTCGTGATATCCACTGTTGAAAGGGGCCACTTGGAAGGTTATCCCTTCGGACCAATAGTTCTCCGGCGTGCCGAATTCCACGTCGAGCTTAATTTATCCCGCGCATCTTGCTTCCCGACTGGGAATGATTCCTCGAAAGGTCGTATTACTTTGCTCGATGCAGCTTCTGTCTATTTGCATTTTATTGAGTGTGTCCTCGTAGATGAGGTTCAGTCCGCTGTCGCCGTCCATGAGCACTTTAGTGAGCCGAAAGCCATCCACAATTGGGTTGAGGACCAAGGCAGCTGGAGCCCGGACTGAACGTAATTTTGGTTCGTCATTGGCATTAAAAGTTATGGCCGTGTCGTTCCAAGGATTTATTGCTGCGACTTGGCAGACTTTGGCGAGGTCACGGAGTGCTCTCTTGCGCCGACTGTTTGAAGCGAAAGTCTCAAAGACCGTCAATACTCTAAGGTCGTCATCTTTCGGAGAGTGCTGCTCTGAGGTATTTTTGGTGAGGATATCCTCGCCGCTCTTGGCCACTTGCCGGAGTATCCAACATGCTCTAAGGCTATGGGTTGGTTCGGTATCCGATGTCATGTGTATTTTGCATGGCTTATCGAGCCATCCCTCAAGGACGGTTCCACGTCCTGTAATGGGTTTAATTTTCTTGCCTACGGGGTCGGGTGCCCTGTGAGGGTGCATCCTTTCTGACCGCCAGGGGGGTGGCGTGATGGCCGGTGGTTCCCAGCGAGCTGTCTGAGTTTTCCAGGCGCTTTCCATTGCACAGTACTTCTGTACTATGGTTGCCAAGTCAGCGAAGTGTAGTATGCGACGGCGGTTGAGGGCGTTGAGGATTCCCACATCCGTGCAATTATTGCAGAATACTGAAATCGCGTCCTCGTCGCTGCAATCTTTAATCTTGTCCTTGACAAGGAGGAATCTGGCCCAAAAGTGATGGACTGTTTCCTGAGGCTGCTGCCGTATGTACATGAGGTCGCATATATCTGGGGGACCGGAATTGCTTGGCGAATATTGCTTGTGGTGGGTGGGTGCCGTTAAATCCGAACCCTGACCCAATGTGGAGTCTGGAGTTTGAGAAACTTCCGAATTTATTAGCTCGGGCTCCGCGGTGTCCGATGATTCTTTAGGCTCAATGCCCGATTCTAAGTTCGGAGGACTGGGAGTGTCACCCCGCAGACGGGTATCCGGCTCCCCGAGCTCAGAAATCCGAACATAGCTTGTTTTCAGCATAGGGGAAGAGTTGTTGTTTTGCTCCTCTACGACCGCTTTCTGATGGGTGACCGGCAGAGATTTGATTTCTCTCTGATCGGGTTTAAGCCCAATCCGATCATAGTCTGAAGCAACCCCCAGGGCGGCAATGCGATCCAGGAGTTCGTTTAAAGATGACAAATCCGCCAGATCCATCCTTTTGGAGTATTCGGGGTCAACACGGAGATGATTTTTGATGACTTGGGAAGTCATCGTCGGCTTAAAGGCCGAACGGGCGGCCATGGTAAAACTGCCTAGCCGGATGGTTTGGCCTGAGGCCAGGGCTTCTCCGGAAGTGATATTGTCCTTGATAACAAGGCGAGCCATCCATCCTGTTGTCGACGCCATAGAGGAACTCTCAATGAAAGCACCAATGTCGGTGTCAAAACCGGCGGATCTCGGGTAGGGGGTCCCGAACTGTGCATCTGAGGATTGAAGGAAACAGGACACAGGGACACGATGTTTACCCAGGTTCGGGCCCTCTTGATGGAGGTAATACCCTACTTCCTGCTTGATTATCTTGAATGAATATGGGGTTACAAGAGTTGATCTACCTCGCGATCGTAATGGCTAAACCCTAGATGTCTAGCCTATATCATTATGATTGCCTCTACGGACTAAACCCTCCGGTTTATATAGACACCGAAGGGACCTAGGGTTGTACAGAGTCAGTTTACAGAGAAAGGAATCTTCATATCCGAATGCCAAGCTTGCCTTCCATGCAAAGGAGAGCCCCATCCGGACACGGGAGGAAGTCTTCTGTCTTGAATCTTCACGGCCCATTAGTCCGGCCCACATCACATAGCCCGGACGCCTGAGGACCCCTTAATCCAGGACTCCCTCACCGACAACAGGTCTATGTTATCCTTTTTATCGGGTTTGGCAATTCTAGCGACTTCTTCACAGAAGTAAATAACATGCCCATCCACATTTTCTTCTAGGACATCCTTAACCATAGCAACACTAGGTTCTACTTTAATTTGTTCATGAGGTTTAGGTGTTCTAATATAACTTTTGTTGACTACAATTGAAACTTTAGCATGTTCCTTTATCCTAACAGGGAAAGGTGGTTTCTCAATATAAGGAGTAGGAACAACTGGATCAACATTATAAAGTATAGTTTCTACTTTAGCTAGTACTGATTCTTTAATTTCTTCTTTAATAGGTGGGTGATATTTAAACCACTTCTCTTTAGGGAGATCAACATGAGTAGAAAATGATTCACAAAAGGAGGCTACTATCTTAGAGTCAAGTCCATATTTGGTGCTAAACTTTTGAAAAGCATCAGTATTCATAAAAGATTTAACACAATCATACTTAAGCTTAATACCTGACTCTTTACCTTTGTCGAGTTCCCAATCTTCAAAGTTGCATTTAATTCTTTCCAAAAGATCCCACCGGAATTCAATAGTCTTCTTTATGAAAGAACCAGCACAAGAAGTATCAAGCATGGATGGATCATTATGAGAAAGCCGAGCATAAAAATTATGGATAATAATTTCTCTTGAGAGCTCATGATTGGGGCATGAATATAACATTGACTTAAGCCTCCCTGAAGCTAGAGCGATACTTTCTCCTTCAAGAGGCCAAAAATTATATATGTAATTCCGATCACGATGAACTAGATGCATAGGATAATTTTTTTGGTGGAACTCCAATTTCAATCGATTCCAATTCCAAGATCCAATATCATCGCATAGCCTATACCATGCCAATGCTTTTCCCTTCAATGATAAAGGGAAAACCTTCTTCTTAACTTCATCTCCGGGTAAACCTGCAAGCTTCAACAATCCTCAAATTTGTTCTACATATATCAATTGCATATCAGGATGTTCGGTTCCATTGTGATCGGTAAATTTCAGCACACTATATAAATGTTTCCTTACCAAATTCCACTTATCAAAGGCGCTTCACTCCCGGGTAACGGCGCCAGAAAATAGCCTTGATGACCCACAAGTATATGGGATCAGTTGTAGCTCTTTTCGATAAGTAAGAGTGTTGAACCCAACGAGGAGCTGAAGGAAATGACAAGTGGTTTTCAGCAAGGTAATGTCTGCAAGTGCTGAAATTGTAAGTAACAGAGTAGTTTGGTAGCAAGATAATTTGTAACGAGCAAGTAACAATAGTAGTAACAAAAGTGTAGAAAGTACCCCAATCCTTTTGAGGCAAAGGACAAGCCAAAACGGTCTCTTATGATAAGCAAAGCGTTCTTGAGGGTACACGGGAATTTCATCTAGTCACTTTCATCATGTTGGTTGAATTCGTGTTCGCTACTTTGATAATTTGATATGCTGGTGGACCGGTGCTTAGGTGTTGTTCTTACTTGAACAACTTCCTACTTATGATGAACCCTCTGGCAAGCATCCGCAACTATGAGAAAAGTATTAAGAATAAATTCTAACCATAGCATTAAACTTTTGGATCCAATCGGTCCCTTACGGAATAGCGCATAAACTAGGGTTTAAGGTTCTATCACTCTCGCAACCCATCATCTAATAACTACTCCACAATGCATTTCCTTAGGCCAAAATATGGTTGTCGGATTCAGGGTTTCCCAGACCCTTGAGAGGTTCGAACTCTGGGGTGCGTGCGAAGAACTCTCTCTTCCCAGCTCGCCCGCTCAATGATCCCACGGCCTAGCTTGATGAACCCAAAGAACAAGACACACAGAGGATTTATCCTGGTTCGGGCCACCTTGCGGTGTAATACCCTACTCCAGCTTTGTGGTGGATTGCCTCGAGGGGCTGAGGATGAACTAGTACTGTGGTGGAACAGCCTCAGGAGGTGAGGTGTTCTTGAGCTCGATGAGGTGGTGAGGTGGTCAGGGTGGAATGGCCCCGATTCGAGATGCCTCGCTATGGTGGTGGCTAAGTCCTATTTATAGTGGCCTTGGTCCTCTTCCCAAATGTAGGCAGGAAGCGATTCCACAACGGCCAAATTTGAAGGGAGACAACTAGTACATGCTATCTTGACAAAAGTAGTCTTCGCCTGCGAAAGGCTCTGGTGGTGACGCTTCAGTGGGCTCCGCGATGACCTCCGTCCTGCCATCCTGGCAATCTTGGTCTTGTTGCACGTATATGGAAACCTTTGCTTGATGCCTCGGGACCCCGCGCCTGCGCCTGCCTCCTTAGCACCATAGAGGAAACTGGCACACTGTGCCCGCTGGCGCCCACCCGGCCTTGATCATCATGGCTCACGTCATCTGAACCTCACGAGGTGCACCTTCCATTGATATATCCACTCCTTGGGAGCCATCCTAGTGAGGCTGCCCCCTGGGAGGTCTTGGTGTCGTCCGCCTCGCAAGGCTTGGCCCCTCGCGAGGGTCTTGAGTTGTCGCTGCCGAAGCTGGGCCATACCAGGCCATTGATGGAGCCACGCCACGGGCCACAGGCAGGCAAGTCTGGGTACCCCCGTTCCTAGGACGCCGACAGTAGCCTCCGGGCCCAAGGCGCACTCGGACTTGGCTTCGAGGCGAAGCCAAAGGGCAAGTGCGGAGCACCGCGGGCCCCAACCGCCTGCGCCTCGGGCGACGCGTGGTGATTGATGGGACGTATGCGCCTCTGCTTCCCCATGCTGCCTTGGCAACCATTCGACTTGACGAGACCCTACTGCATGCAGAAGAAAAACCATCATTACGTGCGATCGTGGAGGCCGGCGGTTGGCCTCCTCTTGGCTATAAATGTGGAGGGGGGCGGAGCCCCCTCTGCTCATCTTCTTCTTCTCACAGTCCACTTCTTCTTCTCCCTCTTGGTCTCTCCATCTTGCTAACTCGCCGAAGCACCGATGGCGCGGATCAGGAGGTTTTCCGCAGCAAAAAAAGGAAAAACCCCACTTGAGGAGCATGAGCTGCTCCCGCCGAAGAAGAGGCCCCGGCGCCCTCACGACGTTGGGGTGAGGTAGGAGGTGACGCGGCCCTGGTATGAGCGGCCACCCCTGGCTTCCAACTCCCTCTGTACGATCGGGCGCCGGGCGTGGGAGAATGTGGCAGCGCTCCACGCCGCACGAGCCGCGGCCGCGGGGACCAGGCTGGCGTCGCGCGGCCCACTACAAAAAAAAGACACATCCGTGACATTTCAGGCCGAACGAAATTTTTTTCTGTCATACTTATGACACTTCTATGACGATAATTGTGACAAAACCCGGTATCATCATAGATGTGGTGGGGTCCTACTTCTATGACAAAAAATCATGACAGAAAATGGGCTGTTCGTCCTGGGCGGGCCGGAGACGCAGCTGCATGACATTCTTTGGGCCGTCCATGACGGAAAAAACTGTGGTAGAAGCGAGGGCGAGGAAAATATCGGGGAGTTCCCGGTTACGGTGGGTGGTCGGGGGCCGAGCGATGCGCGTTTCTCTCGTACGTACGCGCGTGTGTGCGAGGCGTTGGGCTCTAACTGAACCCGAGCGAGGCGTTCGGCTCTAACTGAACCCGAGCGATTGCACTGCAGGCTACGCATTACTAAACCAGAGCGATCGATCGATCCCTTGCTGTTAACTGAACCCGATCGAGCGATTCCTTTGCTACTACTGCTAATTGAAGCCGAGCGATGCTGCCTCCGGATGAACAGTGAGCGTTGATGGGGGGTTTGGATGAACAGTTCCCGGTGGGGGTTGGATGAACGGGAACCCGTGGTAGTAGAGGCTGTTGCCGCTGGATGAACAGTACCCCGATCAATCAAGCCGGTGAATGAACAGGACCCCGTGGAGGGCTGGAAGAATAGGACCCCGTGGAGGGCTGGTTGAACAGTAGCCAGTGGAGGGCTGGTTGAACAGTAGCCGGTGGAGGGCTGGATGAACAGTAGCCCGTGGAGGGGTGGTTGAACAGGACCCCCGTGGAGAGGGCTGGTTGAACAGTAGCCGGTGGAGGAACGCGCGGTGGAGGCTGGATGAACAGGAGCCCGTGGATGCACAGTCGCAGGTGGAGGCTGGAGGAGGTCGACGGTGGAGATGAACAGTGTCCCGTGGAGTCCCGTTTTGTGGTACGCCACACCCCTCCCGATGAACAGGACCCCCATTTTGACCGTAGCGCTCCAACACAAGTCCGTTTCCTCCATTTTGCGGTACGCCACACCCTTCCCGATCAACATGACCCCGTTTCGACTGTAGGAGGTCCGTTTCCTCCGTTTTACGGTACGCCAGACCCCTCCTGATGAACAGGATCCCGTTTCCACCGTGGCTGGTCGAACACAAGGCCGTTTCCTCCATTCTGCGGTACGCCAGGCCTCGTTTCCATCAGCTGTTCCGTCCAAGCCGGTTGGCACCCGATGAACAGCACGTGTTCCATTGCCTCCCCATGAACACGACGCATTCCGTTGCCTCCCCATGAACACGACGACGACGCAGTTTCTCCGTTCTGACCCAGCCACAGCCACGTACACGAGCCCTGGCCGTATGTATGCGCGAGTAGGCGTTCGAGACCCCGCCCGTATGTACGTACGTGGCCGTATTTACTTTCTTGCACCCTGGCCGCTGTACGTACATGTACATCCTACGTGCGTGCCTCTACTACGACACGTGTGCGCCTCTACTACCACACGCGCCCTTCCGTACACGGCCACGGTTCATCATTGCAGCCTACAGACAGACCAATCGACCAGTATGTACATACACGTTCGCGACCAGAATGACAAGGCTACGTACGCTTCGACCGGGAGGGTCCCGACTGTCAGGCACTTCCTTGCATGCGAAGATGTAGCTGGTGGGTCCCAACAGTCAGGGGGGTGAATCATTTTTTTGCCCGTAATATGGACGCACTTCCTTGCATGCGAAGATGTAGCTGGTGGGTCCCAGCAGTCAGGGGGGAAACTTTTTTTTCACGAAATACGGTGGCCCGTCCGGTGGGTCCCTGCTGTCAGGTGGAGGAATCATTATTTTCCACGAAATAAGGAGGAACTTCCTTGCTGCGGCCGTGGACCCAGCTGTCAGCCTCTCCACGTACAGTACTCTTCTGATGGAAGTCGTTCCTTGACCACGTTGACCATGCCGCGCCGAGAGCACCAGGGCGGTGGACGACGGCGAGGCCTAGGAAGGGGATGGCACGGAGCTGGGGAAGATGCAGCAGTGGAAGCCCACGCGGAGAGGATTATGAGGGTTCACTGGTTCGACTGTGGTGTGAGGCTGCCGTCGCCGTAGGGCCTGGCCAGTGGTGGGAGTAGTAGGGGGCAGTGAGGCCTCCGCGGTAGCACGGCCGGCCGCGGGAGGCAGGAGCAGGCGGCACGACCGGTGCTGCTCTAGGCGGCTGGAGAAAGAAGGCTAGAGGTTGAAGAAGCACTACGGCCGTTGCATGGACATCTTACGGTCACTGGAGCTAGAATCGTTCATATTGACTAAGTTGACAAAGCCCTCCATCCCCGTCAACTTAGTAGGCCCACAAGTCAGCCTCCCACTATGCTGGGTCCCAGCTAGCAGGGGGAGTATTCATTTTTCTGTGTGCAATAAGGAGGCACTTCCTTGCGTGCGAAGATATAGCTGGTGGGTCCGAGCTGTCAGCGGGGGGAACGTATTTTTCGCGAAATACAGAGGCCCTTCCGGTGGGTCCCAGATGTCAGGTGGAGGAATCATTATTTTGCGCGTAATAAGGAGGCATTTCCTTGTGTGCGGCCATGGACCCAGCTGTCAGCCTCTCCACATACAGTCCACTTCCGATGGATGTCGTTTGTTGACCACGTTGACCACACCGCACCGAGAGCACCAGGGCGGTGGACGACGGCAAGGCCTACGAAGGGAACGACACGGAGCCGGGGAAGACACGACAGTGGCTGCCCACGCGGTGGGGAGTATGAGGGTTGACTGGTTCGGCTGCTGTCGCCGGAGAATAACAGCAGGTGTGGGTGAGTAGAGGGATGGCTAGGCCAACAATGGGAGTACGGTGGGGCGGTGAGGCCTGCGCGGCAGCACAGCCGGCCGCGGGAGGAGGGAGCAGGTAGTCCCGCCGGCGCTTGTTTGAGCGGCTGGAGCAGGAAGAGCAGAGATTGAAGAAGCACGACGGCCGTTGGATGGACATCCAACAGTCACTGCTTGTGCGTCAACCTTTTTTTTTAGGAAAGCCTCAAATCTGTGGGAAATAGCATACAGCTCATCTGCCATTATTTCTAATAATCTACAGACCATTTGCTAATTCTTATGGTTTTTTTGAGCCCATATTCTTTTTGTTAGCATTACAGCCCATATTGTGGCCATGGTTAAAAAATTATACGAAATTTTGCATATTTCGGTGCGGTCCGAACTGTTTTTAATCCTGAAATTTTGAGTCACATTTGAAATGATTTTAAAAATAAATGTATATCAATATAAAATCCAACAAATTTTCCACGCATAAAAATCAATGCAATTTAAAATCTCGAAATGAAAAAAAAAATTGAAACTAATTGTCGGTTTGATGTGTTTTAAAAATGTACAGCCCATTTCTCATTACTGATAGGCCATTTTCTCGGCCAGCCGAATGAAGCTCTCCTCGTCTGGAAAGTTTGCAGCCCAACAGGCTTGACAAAGCAACTTACTTAACAATCACAAAAAAACTGGGCTAGCCCTTTTCAGAAAGAACAAAAAACTACTAGGCTAGTCTGTGGTAAACATAAAAGAAAAGGCTGTCTAGACAGGCCAGAGTGCCCCGCACAGCCCAGTTGACACCCTGCTTCCATCTCAAAAACAAATTAGATAAATGCCACTCCAATTATGGCAATTCATAAAAATGCCACTGCAATTTTCAAACGTTGAAAAATGCCACTGCAATTTTTGCAAACTTTGAAAAACGCCACTGCAATTTGCAAACTTTGAAAAACGCCACTCCAGACTTCGAAAAATGCACTGGAAATGGCATGAAATGGCATTTTCAAAGTTTTGAAATTGCAGTGGCATTTCTCGGAATCACCAGATTTGGAGTGGCATTTATCAAATTAACCCAAAACAAAAATAACTCGGCGAGCTGCTGGGTACCTGGTGTCAGCCGCTCATTGTGCAATTCTCTCGTTTATTGACTACGTTGACAATGGCATGGGACCCAGATGTCAAAAATCCATTAGGAGGAGCAATTTTTTTTATTGGCTTGAAATAAGGAGGCACTTGCTTGCGTACTGCCATGACCTTGGTGGGTCCCTGCTGTCATCCTCTCCATGTACAATCATCTCCTGATTGTGTACGCGTCAACCTGGTAGGCCCACAAGTCAGCCTCTAAACCCGTGGCGGACAAATACAAGACAGTTAAAAAAATAATAGCCCATTCCATACATTCAAACGGAAAGTTCAACATTCAGAGCAAAGTAACAGGTCAGATCTAGATATAGAGTACTGAACTTCCACGTTGACAACCATCATAGCCAAGTTAACTATCTACTCCCACTAATACTCTAGTAGTGTACAAGTACTAACTTACTCTTAGCTAACTAGACGATGCCGGCCGCCATCTGCGGTACACGCTAAATGCCGGCACCGGCGTCCTCCGCCTCGCCTCGGACTTGCCAGAGGTGCGATAGGGCGCGTTGCTCGCGCGCATTGGCCCTTTCCATGCCGGCGTGGTCCACCGAAGCTTCAGCTTCTAAGCGGGAAACCCACTTGACGAGCTTGTAGTAAAATTCGGCGTCGCGAATGCGTGCATGTCCGACAGCCTCCAGGGCTATTTGTCGGGCGCCGGCCTCCACGTAGTCGACCCAGTTGCGGGCGCTCTGCTCGCGACTCAGAGCGTCGGTGCGCTGCTGCTCCATGTCCCACTGGCGGCGCAAATCGGCAATACGCTGCTCCTCCACCAGGCAGTCACGCTCCAACAACTCCTCATACTCCGCATTGCCATCTAAAGACCGATAGAATGCCTCCTCCCTCCATCTTCCTTCCGGTGAAAAACCGAACACTAGTTCCGGCGGTGACCGCCTCCGGCGTCACCTATCGCGGACGGGCGGAGCCATGGCGGACGTGGCGAGAGCGAGGATAAGTGGCGAGTGACATCGGGCCGGTGTGGGCTTATGAGGATATGGCGAGTTGGGTGATGGTGCCACTGGAGAAGCCCGGGAAACAGTAATTATAGGCGGAAGGTAGGTGAACAAGCGTGTCGCGGGAAACATGACGGTCATCGCGGTCATCGGAATTCAATGCATAAGCAGGCACGGCTTAGCACGCCAGCTTGCCGTGGAAAACTAGAAAAACTGAAATTATGACTGTGCCGTCCCGTCCCGTCAGTGGTGTGTCCCGTCCATGCTGGGTCGCACGCCGGCATGACGGCCAAACGAGTGCACTCGAATCATCCAGATGAGGTACTCCCTCCTTGTCAAAAATGATTCCACCACTCATCATCTAGTACCTTGGTTGGTTAGATTTTTTAATTAAGCCCTACAAACCGGAAAGGAGGTAGTACATGCGTGATCTGCTATTTATTCGTGTAGGATCGAGTAGGTCATTTTTTGAATTGAGCCCTACAAACCGGAAAGGAGGTAGTACGTGCGTGATCCGCTATTTATCCATGTAGGATCGAGTAGGTTGCATAGTGTACGTGTAGGATCGAGTAGGTTGGATGGTGTACGTGTACGATCGCATTAGCTGATGAACGTTCGCTGGGAGATAATGCATTTGTGAACGTTTTTGCTGGCAGTTTCTTCAGATTCGCATGGCATTTTCTTCAGAGCAGCTTGTCAGTTTCTTCAGAGGTAGGCATTTTTATTCAAAAAACTGCCACTTCGGATCTTGCGTCGCAACTAAAACTGCCAGGAGCGCATTAGTAGGCCAGCTAGTGATCAATCAGTAACTTGTAAACACTGAGCGAATAGAAATAAGGAACTGTTAGTAACTTGTAAACACTGAGAACACATAAATAAGGATCATGCTGTGCACAGCAGTAAGAGCCGATCCGTTCGAAATGTTCACGCGAGACTCACAGGCCTGGCATTGCAATATGTTTACATTAGTAGCCCAAATTCAAAACCAACTAGTACGATTCCCATACATAAGATCAACATGTGAATGCATCTCAATGATTCACAGATCATATACAAATATGTAGCTCCACAAGCAAAGATTTAGAAAAAACATCTATTCTTCCTACTAACATGGATGCTTCTCTTGGCCAACATTCAGTATAGAGTGAAAGACAAATTTGTTTGTGAAGTCTACAATTCCTCTTGCAAATGTAAGTGGTTTCACCACTAGCTGGAACCATGAGAATGAACCACACATGATGGAGGAACATCCACTGCAATATGATTTGGTCTTCTCTCGATCACACGGCGAGACTATTTTCGGAATACAAACTTTAACTTAGGCAAAATGATGCCCATTGTATAATCAGACCAAAGAAATGAAGCACCTAGTGTTGGCCAATAAATAGTACAGTACTACTTTTCTGCAGTCCATGAAGTGACTATCCAATCTTTCTGTGTCTGTTTTCAAATGGCACTGCATGCAGTGACTATACTATTCTCTTCTGCAGTTCAACCAAAATTGCGGTCACTTTGTTTGTTTGCCAAATAGCAAAGGGTAGACATCTCTGTGTGCAAAAATATCAAGCAGCTATTAAACATATACCCCACCTTGTATTTTTGGTTTAAACATGTCTCTTCCGCTTAGCATCTGTCATGTTTTGCACTGGACAATTTGATACAGTCATGTTTTGCCCTGGACAATTTCATACTGAATTGATTTGCTTGTTCAGAGCAGAAATATAGTGCCTATTCTTCATCAGACCAAGGATATCCATGTTCGCAGTGATGGAAGAGGTGAAATCAATACAGCCGAAATTCAGCATCCAACCATTGAATCCTGTCCTGCACCTCCAATGTAGGTCCACCCTACCAATAAATTCACATGCAAACCACTAGTATTACTATCTAATGACAATACAAAAAGAGTAGCAAGATAGTAGCAAACCATGTACCTTCGTAATGAACAGCTCGTAGTGCCACCAATTGGATATAAAGGTTTGGAAGAAAACATGCTCCTAATGTTGAACCATTTGGACATTTTGTGCAGTTCCACTAAAATCGAGCATCCCTGTTTGCATAGATATTGAAAGTGTGATTACTATAGAAGTGGCACTAGTTGAAGCATAGACTCACAAATATAAGCATTCCAATTTCTTAATGGGAAAAGGTAGCAAGACTGTTTCTAACCACCTATTTGAAGGAATAAATAAGGCAACATCGGCTGATGTCAGGAAGGCATACATAGTTTTTTTCTGAAAAATTGAGCCATTGCTGACATTTCCTCTTCTTTTAAGCATATTTTGTGCAGTTCAACTAAAATAAAATGCCATCACCGCCTTAACAATTTAGTGACACTGTACAAAAGGAAATGACTTAACATTACATCATGATGTCAGGTATGTAGTCGACAGGCATTAGAGACAAACATACAGACCTCCTCCGATAACATAATGAACATTAATTTTAACAAAGGTGTGACTAGCTTTACCGGGATAATTTGAGTGAACTCTACACCCTCTGTTCCTTAATATAAGACGTTTTCGCAGTTCAATTTAATGTACCCAAACGTCTAGTATTTAAAAAAACAGGTAGTAGTTTTCTTGAGCACATATCTGGGAAAGCTTGCCAGACTTTATATATGTCCATACGCTAATGCAACACCATTCGAATAGTACAAATATAGACTAATCCAGTGGCTAGTGCAACAGTATGGTAGTTATTTTATTACAGGGTGTAGTACAATGGTTTTAATGAACAGATTTCCATAAGCCCTAGCACTGGAAGATTTCTATAAGAATTAACAATACAAAATGTAAAGGTAACAAGTTTCAGCATCGGTATAGTAGCTGTGCAAGAGCATTAAACCAAATACAAAAGTCTGAAGGTAACTAGCATTATTAACTAATAATAGTATAAAAAATTTGCAAACCATGTACCTTCAAGGTAAATATTATTAACTAACTCGAGGTATGTAATCTATAAGCATTAACAGTGCAAAAATCTGAAGATAGTAACAAGATTCATCGTTGGTATACTGGCTGTGCAACAGCATTAGAATGCCTTAGCTGAAAAATCTTTAATACATCCACAATCAACAGATAACCCTGAAATAATCCACTGACATTAAATGGCACTGCTTAAATTTATCGGTGGCATTAGACTGAGTGCGGCATTAGTTAAATGTGGCATCACTTTAGCAGTAGCATTGCTTGACTTGACCACTGGCTTTATACTAACAGCAAAAAAGTGGCAATAAGAGCATGGGAGGCCCATTCGGACAGTGGGCGCACCAGTACGATGTACCTCCACGGACGCATAGAGTGGTGAGGGAGGTATGGTTGCCCAGAGCAACAAATATCCAGGCAGCATATGTGGATTACGTCCCATTTTTGTTCTCTTTAGCTACTGATTTCCCCCTTTTCAACCTAGATGTGGGTTCGATGCCTAGTCTCTTGGACAGTACAGTATCCCTTCCTTTCCTTATTCAACCCAGACATGGATTAGTCTGCATGAAGTAGGGTTTCTTTAATAGTGCAAGTTAAGGTTTTCGTCTGCGTGACCAGTAGAGCAGAGGATAGCAAATTGGGAAGATGGTGGAGTGAAAAAGATCCACATGCAGTGATGTGGCAGATGGGGCAATAGAACAAGGGTATGGTTCGAAAAGAGGTAGCATACCTGAGGGTCGGCGGGAAGTGGCTTCGGGGGGGGGGGGGGGGGGGGGGGGGGGGGGGGGGGGGGGGGGGGGGGGGGGGGGGGGGGGGGGGGGGGGGGGGGGGGGGGGGGGGGGGGGGGGGGGGGGGGGGGGGGGGGGGGGGGGGGGGGGGGGGGGGGGGGGGGGGGGGGGGGGGGGGGGGGGGGGGGGGGGGGGGGGGGGGGGGGGGGGGGGGGGGGGGGGGGGGGGGGGGGGGGGGGGGGGGGGGGGGGGGGGGGGGGGGGGGGGGGGGGGGGGGGGGGGGGGGGGGGGGGGGGGGGGGGGGGGGGGGGGGGGGGGGGGGGGGGGGGGGGGGGGGGGGGGGGGGGGGGGGGGGGGGGGGGGGGGGGGGGGGGGGGGGGGGGGGGGGGGGGGGGGGGGGGGGGGGGGGGGGGGGGGGGGGGGGGGGGGGGGGGGGGGGGGGGGGGGGGGGGGGGGGGGGGGGGGGGGGGGGGGGGGGGGGGGGGGGGGGGGGGGGGGGGGGGGGGGGGGGGGGGGGGGGGGGGGGGGGGGGGGGGGGGGGGGGGGGGGGGGGGGGGGGGGGGGGGGGGGGGGGGGGGGGGGGGGGGGGGGGGGGGGGGGGGGGGGGGGGGGGGGGGGGGGGGGGGGGGGGGGGGGGGGGGGGGGGGGGGGGGGGGGGGGGGGGGGGGGGGGGGGGGGGGGGGGGGGGGGGGGGGGGGGGGGGGGGGGGGGGGGGGGGGGGGGGGGGGGGGGGGGGGGGGGGGGGGGGGGGGGGGGGGGGGGGGGGGGGGGGGGGGGGGGGGGGGGGGGGGGGGGGGGGGGGGGGGGGGGGGGGGGGGGGGGGGGGGGGGGGGGGGGGGGGGGGGGGGGGGGGGGGGGGGGGGGGGGGGGGGGGGGGGGGGGGGGGGGGGGGGGGGGGGGGGGGGGGGGGGGGGGGGGGGGGGGGGGGGGGGGGGGGGGGGGGGGGGGGGGGGGGGGGGGGGGGGGGGGGGGGGGGGGGGGGGGGGGGGGGGGGGGGGGGGGGGGGGGGGGGGGGGGGGGGGGGGGGGACTTCCAAAAATCTCAGACTGCCCAGAGGTTGAGCACACCGGTATTCTACGTACGTTCAACTACGATCATGGTGACTGTCGTCTACAGAAGATAGCAATTTGTCAAGTTCCCGACCGCTCTTGGGGTTATATGAATGCTGGTGTTGTCGCTATCTTTGACAAGCTTGTTGCTGTCCTTCATGGTTCGACTCGATGGATATTGCTCAAAAATCAGTTTCTATACACGGATGATCAGTACTGTGATGCAATTCAATACGAGGGTCTTGTGTTTGCTGCCACCACTCGTGGAACTGTTTTTGCATGGAATCCTTATGCTTTCGGTACGTTTGTCTTCCACCGTAATTATAATTGTTTCATCCACATGCATGCGGGTTAGCTAGTTTCCCTTTACTAATTAACCTTCTTGTCCTTCCAAGGTCGTGTGAACATTCCACCACCTATATATGAAAAAATTTATAACCAAGGGGGAGATGACAATGATGATGATCACAAGCATGGGGACCCATATACTCAGTGGTGCCTGGCAACTTATTCCGATGGATCACCTCTTCTTGTCTGTATACGGGGCACTACTGATGTTACTAAGGAAGCAGGTGTTGTCTCCCATGGTCGCACTCTCCGGACCTATTACAACATCCGCTGCAGGGTATTCGGGATGGATACTACTGTGCTAGCGCCAACACCTTCTCCCTGGTTTAGTATTGATACTCTTGGAGGAAACTCGCTCTTCCTTGGACAAAACTATCCAATCATGGTGAAAGGCGATCCAACTACTGTTGACACAATGTTACTACCATTTATGAGAAGCAACTATATCTATACCTCGGACATTGCTATGGTTCCCTACCGTGGCTATCACAATATGCGTCCTGACATGGGCCGCTTCAGCCTGGATGATCAGTCCTGCGTTGGTCTCGAGATTGACAGTAGCTGCCCCTTCCCAGAGAATCACTTCTGGTTCAAAGCAAGCATTTCCAACTCCGAGGATTGGTTGAGCTAAAGTTCATTTCATTGCTTGTTATTTGTTGTGTGATGAAAACTTTAGTATTTACTAGAATGTATCGTCGTTGTCGTTGTGGGTTCATGACCTGTTGTATGTAATAAAATGATATGCCTGTGATAAACTTACTAAATTTATGAATGGCCTTCAAGTCGCTTCTCTGAGTGGGTGCTGCGACGAGGCAAAAAAATATTTTCCGAATACATAATTGTACGTGCATTGCAACAGGTTATCGGGTGAGTCCAATCAACAATAGTACTACTACTATTTGTACTAGCTTCACATGCTTCGCAAGTCGGGTGGGTGTTTTTACTGTAGCAGTGAATCCCATCATCCTAGGTCCTCGGATGAGTCCAGTAGAAATTGCATTCTGATGTTTGGGTTCAAACTTTTAAAACTGCTCCACTATCTCTACGTCTACGTATACGTAATATAACAAGTTTTTAAACTGGAGACCAGCCACCCACCCTCACAAAGAACACTTTTTAACCTAGCACAGACTGCGGGAAATTTGGCCACAGTGTGAGGTGGGCCATATGTTAATGTGTTCGCTGTATGTAGCAGCACCTCGAATCCTCGATATATAGTAGGGTGGCATGGGCCAGATCAAGCATTCACGTCCAGGAGTACGGCACACGCCACCAGCACGACTTCCATCTGACACCATATTTCTTGGAGTCCGTGCTACAGCTATCTCTTCAACCTCGTCGTTTCTCTAACTCGGCCATCGCGTGGCGGGCGAGGTGGGGGCTTGTCGATACTAGTCGGTTTCCTCAACTGCAGTCCCACTTGTAAGGCCAACTCCAATGCACGACCCCTAAGACTACCCACAGTGGGAGTAACATAGGTGGTAACATCACACTTATCTAGGCAAAATAGATGATGTGGCATGTAATCAATGAAGAAAGAGAGGCATGTGGTAACATAGCTAGTTACTGTAACATCACACATATCAAGAAAAGATGAGTCTACAACGTAATAAATGAAGTGTTGCATGACAACACATATGTTACTACCCACTGTGAAGGTAGACATATGCATGTTACTACTCTAAGTTACTCCCGACTGTGACTAGTCTAACGGACCTCCATTTTGCCTGGATTCTATCCGTTTGGGTAGGGCAATGGGGTCGTGTCTGGGCCATTTCTTGGATGCGGTGGCCGTGCGCCCATCGCGCGGACGCATCCCGGCCGCGTACATTTTTCTTTGCAAACACATATCTTTTTTTCATCATTGATTTTTGGTACATGGAAATACATCACCAAAATTTGACTAGAAAAGTAAGACCAAAGAAAACAAGAACCACAAGGATACATTTTAGAAGATATCCAACTTCCATAACTTCTCCTGTAAGTTGGATTAGTGCCTTCTTGATGCATTCATTGTTGATCTGCGGAGGCTCGATCTTGCGTGCTTCTTTCTTCTTCGAGTGTAAAGAAGTAGACGTTGCTTCCTCGCATCTGGTCTCATGTCTAGCCTCTATTCTATCAACAAGTGCACTAGTCTCATCTCTAGCCTCTATGCTAGCTAAAAGTGCTGCAACATCTACTAAATTGCACTCTATCAATATATTGATGCACTCTTCTTCCCAATACCAAAACTTGCATCCATTCTAAACAATAAAATTTTAAGTTAGCACAACAAGTCTAATTCGAGAGCACAACCGAAGCTAAAGTAGCACATACCCCATCGGTTGAGCACTTGATGAACACCCATCCGGGATGTTCCGGCGTTGTAGACACGCGGCGCAAGACCTTCTTTGGGCAGTCGTCGCATCTAATGAGTGGCAACGGTGCACCGACGAGCTTTTGGGCCAGCACCGAGCCCGGCCGACCGCCATTCATGTATCTGCCGGCGGACCGCCGATGGTGTAGATCCGAGCGGCTAGAGGAGGAGTCAGTACCTACATGCAGCCTTGCGGCCTTGCCGGGACCTTCTGGCCCGGTGCCCGGCCAGTCCGTGGCGCGGCCTCCCACAACCGGGCGAGCTCAAGCCCGACCAGATCCATTCCAAATCCGGCCGCCGGGTGCGCAAAACACGTAGCTGTGGTTGGGTAGCTCCGGGGCATCGAGGGAAAGGGGGCTGAGCGAGCGCGCATCCGAGCTGCACACGCTGGAGTTGGCCTAGCGGCGTGGCGGACCAACCGTGTGGGGGTGCCAAGTGGCTTCGCTTGTGTGGGGGACGGAAGCCATCCCGCGCAGGTGTTAGGTCTGACAGGACGGCCTTGTCGTCAGTGTGTGACCTCTGTGGCAACCGTTCGCTCCCCACTAGCCTCTTAGTTCACATGTGGTCCTGTTCCCACATGTCAGTGAGACGACGGCTAGTCCTTTTGTACAATTTCCGAATGGATGTCCATGTAGGCCGGGGCGCCTCTTCGTGTACTGTGGCAACCATCCACCGACTCTTCGCCTTTCCCTCTCGATTTGGAACTACTGTCGCACGCTGTCCTCCCTCCTCCATTTGCCTTCACCCATCCTTCTGCCATTGTTCGATCATCTTCTCCATGGAGGGAACAGACCGGAAATGACCCTGTTATTCTTGCCCCGATCTGAATGATGACGTGGTGGAGGAACTCATTGATCGGTGCGACGTCATCACCTCGGCTAGCATGGCAGGTTCATTCAAGACCATTCTCGACTCAACTAATAACATCATTACAACGAACCCAAGGGTCCAGGAGCAGTTTGATCTCCCCTATCTTCCTCACCGTGACCCTGCTCACTGGCGCGCGGACGACGGAGGCCTCGCCTTGTGCAAGTTGGTGCCGCTTGATAATGATACGTGTGATGTTAAGATGCCATAGCTTGAGGGTAAGGCTTGGGCAGGCGCAAATGGAGATTGGG
Source organism: Thinopyrum obtusiflorum (assembly GCA_036873465.1). Lineage (NCBI taxonomy): Eukaryota > Viridiplantae > Streptophyta > Magnoliopsida > Poales > Poaceae > Thinopyrum > Thinopyrum obtusiflorum. The sequence goes on from JAAAWM010012093.1 coordinate 97,793, forward strand.
TTGTTTATATTGGGTCCAACTGCGAGTGGGAACTTGTGAATGTGTACACTCTTCACCGGGTTCCACTTCCAAAAATCTCAGACTACCCAGAGGTTGAGCACACCAGTTATGACCGTACTTTCAACTACGGACATGGTGACTGTCGTCTACCGAAGATAGCAATTTGTCAAGTTCCCGACCGCTCTTGGGATTTAATGGAATATGTTGTTGTTGCTATCTTCGACAAGCTTGTTGCCTTTCTTCATAGTTCGACTGGATGGATATTGCTCAAAAATCAGTTTCTATACAAGGATGAGTACTGTGATGCAATTCAATACAAGGGTCTTGTGTTTGCTGCCACCACTCGTGGCACTGTTTTTGCATGGAATCCTTATGCTTTCGGTACATTTGTCTTCCACCGTAATTATAATTGTTTCATCCACATGCATGCGGGTTAGCTAGTTTCCCTTTACTAATTAACCTTCTTGTGTTTCCAAGGTCCTATGGACATTCCACCACCTATACTTGAAAATTTTTATAACCAAGGGGGAGATGACGATGATGATGATCACGAGCATGAGGACCCATATACTTAGTGGCGCCTAGCAACTTATTTCGATGGATCACCTCTTCTTGTCTGTATACAGGGCACCGCTGATGTGACTAAGGAAGCAGGTGTTGTCTCCCTTGGTCACACTCTCCGGACTTATTCCAACATCCGTTGCAGGGTATTCGGGATGGATACTACTATGCTAGCGCCAACACCTTCTCCCTGGTTTAGTATTGATACTCTTGGAGGAAACTCGCTCTTCCTTGGACAAAACTATCCAATCATGGTGAAAGGCGATCCAGCTGCTGTTGACACAACATTACTACCATTTATGAGAAGCAATTTTATCTATACCTTGGACATTGCTATGCTTCCCTATCGTGGCTATCACAATATGGGTCATGAAATAGGCCGCTTCAGCCTGGATGATCAGTCTGCTTTGGTCTCGAGATTGACAGTAGCTGGCCCTTCCGAGACAAACTCTTATGGTTCAAAGCAAGTGTTTCCAACGCCGAGGAGTGGTTGAGCTGAAGTTCATTTCATTGCTTGTTATTTGTTGTGTGATGAAAACTTTAGTATTTACTAGAATGTTTTGTTGGAACTAATCTATAATCCAACATGTATCCTCTTTGTCGTTGTGTGTAGATGACTTGTTGTATGTAATGAATGGTACATTTGCATATGCATGTCATAAACTCAATTTATAAATGGTTTTCGACTCACTTCTTGGAGTGTTAGTGCCATAGTAGTATAGCCAGCATCCGTAGTAGTATGAAGTTGCCACATCACATACAGCCAACCAATAGTTAGGTGTCGCACGGAGGCCGAGAAATATGCTGATAGCGTGACTGCGTGAGGTGGGCTTGTACATAGTATGATGTACGCACAGGGCTTTCCATGTTTCCTACTCCTCCGGTCTGCCTCCTTTTGCCGACACATGGGACATCCAGCATCCAAGTCGTGTCATGCAAGAAAATGGTGTGCTAGTTGAAGCCACATGATGTGCATCTTGGGTTAAACTGTAAATAGAATCTTACTACTCTTGAGTAACACCAAAAGCGGCCACCGAAGATCTTTATTGGATTTGTTTTTCATACCAGCACGTCAAGGTGAAAGATGTGCAGGTTCAGTGGGTCCTCTTGCGTTTTCACTGACATGTGGGACCGCATGTGAGCAAACAGACGATGGCCTCCACGCGTCTGCTGGCTGGCTGAGAAGAGAGATAGAGGAGGGCTGAGCACGGACTCCAGGAAATTTGTTCTACGTAACCAGCACCTCGATATAGTCTCGATATAGTGGGGTGGCATGGGCCATAACTAGCATTCACGTCTAGCAGTACGACACACGCCACCCACATGAGTCCCATCCGACACCAATTTTCTTGGAGTCCGTGCTACAACCATCTCTTCTCCCTCCTGTTTTCTCAGCCATCGCGCGCTGGGCGGGGTGGGGGTTTGCCGATAGTCGGTTTGCTCAACTACGGTCCCACTTGTAAGTGAAAATGCAACACAGCACACATTCCCCCTTGAGCGGCGTGCCGGACCAACCGTGTGGGGGTGCGACGCGAACACGGCAAGCTTTTCCTTTTGAACTTGTAACTTGTAAAATTTGGTTCTGCTCCATGGCGTGACCGATAGATAGAAATAACGATTTTCCCTAGAGTAATGAGAAGTTTGGTTCTGGCGCGGTTGATGCATGGAGTACGTACAAAAATTATGAAGTTGATGCGAAAGGTAAGATAATTACTAGTAGTACCATATACTACTACATGGATTTGATGGAAAGATAAAGATACATACGGATCCATCAACAACATCCTCATGCCCTAGTGCGTCGGGTCACCAACCGACGTGTGAGGAGCAGCGGCGTTGGCGGCGAGCTCAACGTGCTTCTGAACAATGCCGTCCAAGGTTGCCCTGCGGGTCAAGAAGGCTAGCGACCTATCGTCCTCCTCTGGCACGTAGTAGTCCTTGTGGATGAGTTGCGCATAGACGTGGGTGATTATGTCGATGGTGTCTTGCTGCGCTAGGCGCTGCGCGGCAAGCACGACCTCGAGGTGGACATTCTCCGGCGCGACGGCGGGCAGTCACAGGTCCACTAGTGCATCGAAGAGGTTGTCACCATAGAGGCCGTTGAGGGTGGTGGGCATCGCGGAGCCTGGGCGCGTGGGCTGGAGGTGTACGTCAAGGTCGTCCGCGAGCTTCTTGACGATGGTGAACTTGTCGAGGAAGTCGGCGAGGACCTTGTTAAACAAGGAAACGAAGCTGTCATCCAAGCGGCCTCTCACCCTGGCGGCCTCAAGCACGACTTGGAGACGTTCCTCGCTGTCGGGCCGCAGGCCGGCGTCGTGGACCATCTGGCACAGCCGACTGATGCTCGCGCTCATCGCCTCCATGGGTCTAGCTTCTAGTCAACTGATCTTGCGATTGGAGTGATCACTCTTGCCCTTGGTTAGGGTGCGTCGGTGCGTAGGATTTCATAGATTGGACTGGCGGGGAGCCTTTATATGAGAAGCGCAGACTGTGTTGAATTCATGTGCGTGTTGGCCATCTACTCCTCGGCCCTCTACTGCACCTGCCTTTGGCTGTATGACAGGTGGGCCAGCCACTTGTTGGGCCCACGTGTCATACAACCAAAGGCAGGTGCAGTAAGTCAATGAAGCTGCGTCCCCCTCCGTGCCGGTGCAGTATAGTCATCTCACCGGACCTCTAGTTGGGGCCAAACGAGAGAACTTTGATGTTTACTTGTTTATTGGTCCCCTTTGAATTTTGCGCCAAGTTTTGACCTTTGATTTAACTAATAAAATGTTAATGCATGTAACCAAAAATGTTGTGTAATCCCAAAACACTTCCTATTTCTTATTTCGTGACATATCAACCAATGAGAGATGTGGGCCGTGCATGCTTTCAATGACTTGAGACTACCAAACATGACATGCAGTGGTTAGTTCATTGCATGTAATCCTATTAATTACCAAAAAGACATTAAGTTCTCTCGCCGATAGGAATAAAACAATACACCATGTATTTATTTACAAAGGGAGAAGTACATTTTTTGTGACATGCCTTACTAGATATTGCTAGTCAAATACTAAGTCCAGATGGACGTGGTAGTACTACTAAATCCAGACGGTGGTGCTAGTACTAGTAGTAGTACTACCAATGTACTATTAGCACTGTACTACCCGTTGGTCAAATTATTACGTGCTGCTCCTCACAGTGAAGTGACAAGACCCTGCGCCCGAGATGACACCAGAGTATAGGCGCTGTGTTCAGCATACCATAGTCAGCCTCACCGTCTGCAGTTACTATCATCATGGCTGTAGAGCTAGCCTGCTTACAACTAGCCGTGTTCGACATAATTTCCCATGCGTAGATGCCCGTGCATTGCACGGAACACCAAGATTGGGGGTGGACGGCGCTGGCAGCGGCCATCGCGCCAGATTTTCCATGGCCTTCTAGATGTGGTGGGGAGGAGATAAGGCTGATTGTGAGAGACATGGAGTTGTTTGTAAATAGGGAACAAGTGCGGGCTTCTTTTTGCAAAACTGGATAAGTTTGGTTTGTATGCGTCAGATCTAGATCCGATGGCTATTGGTGAAAGATGGTAGGCACAACATCATCACCAACTTAGGACCTCTTTGATTCACAGGATTTTGAAAACGCAGGAATAGGACACGACAATATTACAAGTTTCAAACTGATATTACAAATGTTAGGAGTAATGCTGCACCTACGAAGAGGGAATTACTAGGAAGTTTACGTAAGAACTTTTGTTACTTTAGGTGGATGCAGCATTATCGTACAAACTAAAATCCACCGCCCTGACAAGTCACTAATGGGCAAATAAATTTTTGAGTCTCTGGCCACTTGATGTTTCAAAAACAAATTCAGCTTCTTCGGAGACTTTGTCATTTAGGCTTAGATGCTTGAGGTGATCAGCACACCATTCATTGTTGCGCCAGAGAACGCCAAACCTCATTACCTTGAGCACACTTGCCTCCAGAACAAAGAACCTGGCCAATTTAATCTCAGATGTGCTGCCTCGGTAGTCGACCAAATCAATTTCTGTAAGATGGAGATCAAGGCATTCGATGAGATTGTTATAGTGCAGCACATTTTTCACTTTCGGGTCTTTTTTTATCTGCAAAAGAAGAGAACATATTAGAGTAGCTGGCTGTATAAGATTGTCGTGTCATCAAAGGTACCAATATCATTCGCTCATACGATAGGGTTGGCTGGCTAGTGATATTTTTCACTCTCTCTCTCTCTCTCTCTCTCTCTTTCTCTTTCCTCTAATTTACCTAGGAGCACGTGAAGAGCTTGGGCATTTGTTGCCTTCCACTATGTGGCTGATGCCATATTTCTCAAAAGTATGCCACATAATACGCATCGATGTCAAATCAAAAGATTTTGGCACCGCTCTCACGATGTAAGAGAGTTGGCACCGCTGTGCACACAGACCCACAGGTATAAACAAATCAATCAAACCAACTACACCAGCCTCTCACTCTCCCAAACAAAGTGTTTTTTATTGCCTCAGTCCTCTCTCTCTCCCACGCAAGTGTTTTTTCATTGCGTGAGTTAATTTGGCACCGGAGGAAAGTAGGTGATCCAGATTGGGGCACCAGGTGAGCAATGGAGGGGCATCGATGCCAAATGCATCACAAGTGAATTTGGCACATGTTTTGGCCTACATAGTGGAGGGCCGTTATAGCCTACTTTTGTACTACCTCATATTTAGTGTAAAATTTTGACCATAGATTTACCTAAGAAAATGCCAATGCATGCCACCAAAAATTATACCATTTGAAATTATGTTTAGATATGAATCCAACGATATAATTTTTAGTGACATGCATTAACATTTTGTCAGTTAAATCTATGGTCAAATTTTGATACTACAAAATAGGAAGAGTAAACCAGGACGGAGGTAGTACTTGCTCTTAGGGTAACCATAGAGTTACTAGTCTAAGTTAATTTCCACTATAACTAGCCTAGGCTACTATAGTAGTACAACAAAAAAACGATGCAGGTGATCACGTGAGAAAAAAATACTAAAATCATTTCTTTCAGTGCAGTGCGTAGATGCAATTTTGAACACTACACTTGTCATCATAATTTGGGAAAATTACAAAAAAATTGAGCTACGTTGTGATTACCGTTTACTAATAGGAAAGAAGTTTCACCTCGATGAGTAGCTTCTCCGTGCACAGAAACCTTGTAAGGAATCCAACAACTTGATCTAGATTGGGGCCGATAGATTTTATTACCAAGATCTTCACTTGCGCATAGACTGGGTCAAGCTTGTGCGAATCATTTTATGGAAGACGGTTGTAAATACATCAAGAAGAAATTTAAAAATGTGAATTTCAAGAAGACGGAGAAGAAGATGAGTGTTGTACCTAAACGATTACGGATCCAATAAAGAGTTCGGAGAATTTGGCAGACGAGTACACCAACGCTGTCAATTTCAGCGCGTCAATGACCCTGATTTTTGTTGGACCTTCTAGATCAGATACAAGCAATCTCTCAAGGAAAGGCGCTTTCTCAATGACCATAACGTGGAACAGCTGGAGTGATCTCTTCCCAATTGATGTCTTGTTGCGGGGCCAGCAAGACACAAAAATCCATCGGAGATTCATCGAGGCGATGTGGAGGCTAATGAACCCATGGATCTGCTCAAGACGAAGGTACTCGAGCGCAGTACAGCTGCGGAGTAGATGCTCCATAGCCTGCTTCGAGATGCCAATGTCGAAGAGGTCGAGCTGCTTGAGTTGACAGAGAAGAAGGGCGGGCGCGACATTAATCTGGGGAAGATAGCAGGAGCTGAAGCTGGCGCGGCGTAGCGTTGGCATGAGGCGGAGCGCGGACGGCGGCAGAGAGCGACATCTTCCAGCTTCAAAGCTGAGCTCCACGAGCTGATCTAGGGCGGGGGATAAGAACCACTCGTCGAACTTGAATTGGACCTTGCAGTTGGTACTGAACATCCGGATGTCAAGGTGTCTGGCTGGCCCAGGGTGCGATGAAAGGATCTTGGAGACTGCGGCCATGCGTTTGCAATCCCCGTCGCAGAGGGAGCTATCAACGGTGAGGTTGAGGGGAACACGGCGCCAGAGGGGGCGCCACCGCCGGGAGAGCAGGGCGGTCCGCACGGCAGATTTGGTGGGGAGGAGGCCGATGATGACGAGCAGCATGTCGTCGGGGAGGCTGCTCATGAAGTCCAGGCTCGCCGAATGCGGTTTTGGCTCGAGCCGCCTCCGCTTGTTGGCTGCCTCGTCGTCCATGTCAACCAGCGGCGATGCCGGTGTACACGTGTGCTGGTCTGTGTTGTGTGCTGGCCTGCCGGGTGTGCGCGAGTGCGTCCTTCTGTGCATGCCGCCACGCAGTGGTGAATTGTGCGCGAGTGCATCCTTCACGCGGAAGAAGTGTGTCCTCAATGCGCCCTCAATTTACTAGCGTGCGGGGTGCTACCCCGAGTGGTTTCAACTTTGTTTACTTCACCGCGTGTCAGATGGGCCTCTAGTTTACTTATTTTCACCCACTGCCACATGGGCCAGCACACAAAGATAGAGAACACGAGCTGACAAGGCTGCATGTGGACTCGTTTATCGGTCAACTAAACAATATACGGAGCTATACGCTGACACGGTGAGCGTATAATCCATCGGTATAGAGAG
>JAAAWM010012093.1:107500-167725 GCA_036873465.1 Thinopyrum obtusiflorum
ACACGCCATCCTCGCCCGAAATCGCTAGCGCCCAGTATATTTCAAAACACGCCCTCCTCGCCCGAAATCGCTCGTGCCCACTACTTGGGAGAAGCAAAGTTACTCTACTATCCCCAACCCTCAGTACACAGATCCAAGCCGAGAAGCCTAAAGGCAGGGGTAGAACTGTAACTCCCCGGGGGGGGGGGGGGGGGGGGGGGGCCCCACATTTCAGACAAATGCGGCCGTAAGACATGGTTCCCCCTCCCAATTCCCCATTCATACCTCATGGGCACCAAATCACCTTCTCCCCGAAAGCTCCCTTCTCCTGAGCCGCGAAACCTCAGCCCCTCCTCCATGGCGCCCCCACCGCACCAAATTCACAACCGCCCTCCTCTCTAATCCCGGAGACGCTGTCCATTTGCCATCATGCACTGGGCCGTGTGCCTCTTACTCCGTGCTGCCGGAGCTGCCTCGACGATGGCCGCGTGAACCGTACCGGATCCGATTCACCCCCGCTGTTGTTCACGGTGCCGGAGCGGCTCCAACTTTGGACCCGTCCAGAGCCCCGGCGCTGCTTCCCCGTAGCCATTGACCATCGCGACATCTCTACTGCCCTGCCGCCGGTAGCCACCGCAACCGCGCCAGCCTCACCGACTAGGTAGCTAGAGCTGCCTACTTCACCGGGCCGCCAGATAGGTCGCACCCTCATCTCAAATCACTTTATTTAGGCGTCAGTTGTCTGAATTTTTATTCTGGGCCATTCGATTCCCAATGGGAAGCAGCACCCCTCGAGCCGGCGGAGCTCCTAGGCTACCGGTTGGCTGGTGTCTAACGTAAGGGTGCGAGGGCGCAAGTACACCGCAGAAGCAGCGCTTAGATGGCTATCTTAGAGTTGCGTGGGTTGAAGTTACTGCCGCCGCCGGATCTGGATGACGGCGAGTCTTTGTGGATTGGCCCGGGGGTGGCGCAACCACGGCAGTGCGGTGGGGCAGGGAGCGGGGTTTTGGTCGGGGCCACGGATGGCGGAGGCAGGATGCTCTGCCGGTGGTCGCTGGCTCTTCGGGGAAGATTCTGAACAGTGTCAGCCGGGAGGCACAAGACGGCCATCAAGCCATTCGGCGTAGATCGGACAGTACCAAAATAAAGTAAAATTGTGTGACCCCAGTTTAGTCTTCAGTCAACAGACGTGTGACCACTCTCGTACCTTGCTGTGGATCTCTTAGGGTATTTCTTCAGATCAGAGAGATGTGTCATTCTTAACATTATGTGTTTTCTGCATCTTCAGCATCACTGTCTTCCGACTCACCGTAGCTCCTCCAACAAGGGAAGCATGCACCAGAAGGGAGCTATAGTCCCCACTCAACAGTTCCCTGAGTCGAATGCGCGTGCCTGACATGGACAGCCACAACAACTGCAGGGCCATCGACAAGTCAGCACATGATGCTCACTCCTATGGATGGCGGCCAGATAGGTTGTACCCTCATCTTACTTGTGTGCAACATTTATGGCTTTGTTATTCATCTAAGCATTGAAAATAGATTATCACATTTCACTGTATATTCATGCTGATCTCTTACGGGTCTTGTTCAGGAGTTAATGTTGTTCCATAGTTCAGCTAAGAGACTTGTTCTTTAGGTAACGTTGTTCCATAGTTATCATGCATCAGCCAATGCTATCCCACAGGCTGATGATTATAGTATTATACCACTTCTAGTATAACCTATGTTGTTCCTTAATACTTTTGTGTGCCATCTAGTTAATCTCGAGTACAAACGATACATATTCTGTAGCTTTCATCTGTGTTCTCCCTTTAGTTTTTGAGACATGTTGCTGCTAGTTAACCCCAGTCCTACTATTTATGTCATCTCCTACAGGCACTCATTACATAAATCTAACTACTAGTTGTGTTCCATGCGTGTCAGATATAATTGAACACACGAATTTATACACAAGAACCTCACGGAGCAATGTAACAGCCAACAAACTTGACGTCAATGATACCCAGTATGATGGAACATGTAAAGGCAGTTCTTCGCAAGACTTGCAGAAAGATGATGAATCCTATTCACCCCATAAGGTCCTCGCTCTAACTTGGCCCTTGATATGGGTACAACATGCATATAATGTCCTGGAGTGCATCTACTCTGTTGCAATGCCTTGTGCTTCTCTTGCTGATCATGCATGTAAATATGGCATGCTTTCCTATTTTTCAGTACCTATTCCATTAATGATAACATGTTTTCAAATTCAGGTACTGTCATTCTACTCTATCGCAATGCCATCTGCTTAGTTTGGACATCATGCTTCTCAATATCTTATGCATTGTTATTCATCAGTATGTACTTCATCTGTCTACCATACCATGTTCTTTTTTTACATTGAAGTGATGTTCTAGTGGTCTCTTGCAATGCCATCTTAATTTCCCAATCATACACGCATATGTTGCCTTAGTGTTTTTCTGTAATGTATTCCGCTAGCATACAGTTTTACATTCAAGTAGTGTTTTTTTACACTGTTGTCCTGTCATATCCCTAGCTCTTACATCATACTCCCTCTGTCCGGATTACATGTCGCAGAAATGGATAAAACTGGATGTATCTAGAACTGAAATATGCCTAGACCCATCCATTTAATTCCGGATGGAGGGAATACATGTCAATATGTCATGCCTTTCTATTCTTCAGTACCTATTCCATCTGTGTTGTAGCATGTTTTATAATTGAAGCACCATTCTTCTATATAAGGCATGCAAGGGGAAGATGGCTATGTTAGAATCTGAAGGGTTACAAACCAGGTCTTTGCAAAAGATCCAGATGCCAGGAGATAATAAACCAACTCCAGTTTTCATAGATACTGCTCCAGCATAGAGAAACCCAACTCCCACTGATAATAAGCAGATTCCAGTGGCCAAAGAACTAGTCCGCTTCACTCCAGCAAAAATATGTCAACTCCATTCTAAGAAGCGTGTGTGTATCCTCGCATCATGAAATTTTATAGAATTCTGATCATATTTTCTACATGTTTCTTACCCATCTCTCTTTTAGAAAATAAGGTTAAACAATAGAAGATTCCCTCCATTGGGGTCGTATTCGAGGAAAGTATCTTGTGGGAATTCTCTATGCTCCAATGCTGATGTAAGTACCTGTTGTATATCACTATATTTTTACATAAGCATGTATTTTGTTAATCGGTGTGAATCCAACCTTTATCTGATCTAAATTCAGTTGTAGCAAAATGTTAAAGGCGACAATGTTGATTTTTGTAAGGAAAACTACCTGGTAGTTTTGCATACAGAGCTGCATGAGTGTACTATCTCATATCATGCACATTACTGAATTGTAGTGCTGCTCTGGTTGCCCATTCATTCATTGTGTCAATATTGCTTTCGTATTAACTTACCTGGCTGATGATAGATGTGCCATATTGTGTTAATTTGGTGTAGGCTGGTGTGGTCTGGTTGCCCAAACATTTGTTGTGTCAATGTTGCTTTCCTATTATCTGACCTGGCCAATGATAGCAATGCTAGTGTGTTAATTTGGTGCAGGCTGCCGAAGATAAGAAGACAAACTCTGAAAACAGCAAGGCAACCCCATTGTTTCTTTCCAATAAATCTAGGCCAGGTAATATGGCAATAACTCATGATTAATCTGTTCGATTCCCCTCCTAATTTATGTTATGATGCAGCGGTCGAGACACTCTCCACTATCAATAATACTAGCCTGCCAAAATCGCCATCTGAACCTGTTTACTTTCCTCTATCTCGAATGTAACAGAAAAAATATATGTTTGTAAACCAATTAATGGCTGAAGCAATGATGGAAATGGTGGTGGTATCAAAGCTGCACATTCGTGCGCAAGAACAACTGATCTATGTTTTCAGAGATAGTGTAGCAAAGTAGCAAGAACATGCCCACATGCTTATGGGCATCATCCGCGCTTACGTTCTGTTCATTTATTTGCACTGGCATCAATCTTTGATTGCCTAGTGGATGTAATTTCCTGTAATATATGCTGGATGTGCAACATTTTCCCTGTATGCCATACCTTTGCTTGATCGGTTTTGGTCCTGTGCATAATTGCTCGTCGTAATGGGCTAAAATTATCTAATTGGGCCCAAAGACATGTACGAACTTTAGTGGGCCCATTAAGTTAATGGGCCGTTACCAGGCCAAAAGTTAATGGTCGGCCCTCTTACCTCCTGGGTCGTTAACATGCCGAGATCGACGCGGGCAACAGGTGGGCCCATTTGATTTCACGGGCCGTTAACAGGCCGTTACTAAGGTCGGCTACATATGGCCCAACTATACTGTGGGCCTTTAGCTGGCCAAAAGAGATAGCGGGCTCGTACTGGACCATGAAAAGCATGGGCCGCTAAGAGGCCGAAAGTCAGGTCGTACAGTAAATGGCCCAACTGTGTTGTGGGCCTTTAACAGGCCGAAAGAGAAACCGGGCTGGTATTGGACCATGAAGAGCATGGGCCGTTAAGAGGCCAAAACTCAGGTCCGACTACAAATGGCCCAACTCATTTATGGGCCGTCAACACACTGAAAGACACACCGGGCCGGGAATTGGCCCAACACTTAAATGGGTCTCTAAAAGGCCAAAACTAAGGTCCGACTACAAATGGCCCAACTCATTTATGGGCCGTCAACAGGTTGAAAGACACACCGGGCCAGAAACTGGCCAAACACTTAAATGGGTCGCTAAAAGGCTGAAAGATGTACATCCTGAAAATTGGCCCATCCCTTGAATGGGCCGCTAACAGGCCAAAATCACATCGGGCCGATATTGAGCCCAAATATATAGCGGGCTGTTAACGGGCTCGAACTGACGATGGGCTGCAATGGTGTCAAATCTTTAACGGGCCGTTGACGGGCCGAATTGGCACATCTCGTATGGGCCATGGGCTTAAATGGACCTGACACAAGTAGGCCTTATATGGGCCGACCTGCTAATTTTCACTGGGCCGGCAATTTTCACCGGAATGGGCCACTGTTGGGCCGTGCCACGTGTCGACCTATCGTAGGCGCCTCCTGTCTAATGAGTGGATGACATTTGTCCCAACGGTGAGCCAACACGTGTTTCCTCTAGCCAATGAGAATTTTACATGTGGAAAATCCTCATTGGTCCGGGCTGTTAACGGGTTATGGGATCCAAACCGGACCCGATAGCTTAATGGTGACCCGTTACGGTGGATTCCACGTGTCGGTCACCCTTGACAAAAGCACTTTCATGACGTGCCATTTATCGTCATGGAAGTGGACACTTCCGTGATGATAATTTTGGTAATGTCATGGAACACTTCTATGACAGCACAGGTATGATTATCTTGATTCTCTCATAAAATCGTCATGGATGTACATGCATGATAGAAAAAATGTGACCTACTGTGACAAACACGTATCATCACGGAAGTGTATTTTTTTTGTAGTGGCCGTCCGTCCTGCGAACTCACTCCGGAGCCTCCTCGCATGAGTTTGTGATGTGGGCGGCAATGCCACCGCACACGTGGATCCAGTTCGCACAGTTCTTCGCTGAAGAGATGCCGCCGAGGGGGGCACTCGAGTTGTGGCTGCAGCATGCCGGGTGCTGCAGTCTGGCCACGGGGGCTGAGGTCGAGGGCGTCTCCCCCGACAAGATCTTCATGACTCGTGGATGGGGCGAGTTCGCCTGCGCCTGCCACGCGGAGGGAGCCTTCCCGATCCACTTCGAGTACGATGGCGCTTCCATGCTGTTCTTCAAGGTCTTCAATGAGAAAGGACGCCGCCTAGAGTGCTGCCCTGGAGGAAGCCACCGGAATGGCGCGGCAGCCGGCGTCAAGCCTGGCCCTAGTCCTGCCGGTAGCTCCTCCAGTAGCAGCGATGACTCCTGGGAGTCCAGCGACTCTCCCGAGCCTAGCGAGTCTTCGGAGACGAGCGACGACAGCTACGTGCCACCGAGCTCTCGCCGTGCCCGGAGCACGGCAACGGCATCGGCCCCTCGTGGCCCACTGTTGATGATGGTGTCGGCGGTGACGTCCGTAGTCAGGGCTTCTTGAGGTTTTTCTTCTTTTCTTCCCTGCAAGGAATCGAGATGAACCCTATGGGTGTGTGTAAAGAACCTGTAATGCTTTTGCTCCAATGCTTATTATTCCTACTATAAGGTTGTGGTTGCGTATCTTGCTTCGACATTGTCCCCCTTTTCATCCTCGCAGTATCTTAGCGCTCTACGCTGGCAGGTCCCAGTCCCCAGGCAAGCTTCAGTCGTCGTTGGGGGGGGGGGGGGGGGGGGGGGGGGGGGGGGGGGGGGGGGGGGGGGGGGGGGGGGGGGGGGGGGGGGGGGGGGGGGGGGGGGGGGGGGGGGGGGAAAAGGGATGCGGCATTGCCGGAGCAAGGCTGCGAGAGTTGAAAATTGCAAACTGTGGCATCGCGCTAACATGAACATGTGACTTATCTTAACGAGCCTGAGGTGATTCCCCACACAGCGCCCTATTTGCGCTTTGGCGGCGCTGTTACTATGTAAGGCTCACACCGGCTTCCCCCTTCCTTTCTCGTCTAAATGCTCTGTGTCCTCGGGTCCCGACCCTCGAGCGAGGCTCAGCCGCCGCTGGTATGCCAGGTCGCGATGCCGTGGTCAAGGCCAGGGGGTGAGGGCTGGAGAGTCAGTAGGAGACCCTGAGGCGCGATGCTCAGGAGCCCCCCTTTAACGCGCAAGCGAATCACGTGAAAAGGGGGCAGCTGGCGGGGCCACCCGTAGCTAAGCTCCGGAGATTCCCGCGGGTTAGTTCGAGAGGAGAATATAGCTCATAATCACGTTTGCTGTCCTGCGGCTAATCTTTCCGCAAGAAGATGAAGGCACTGAGGATCTGGTGAGGTGAAGTGCGCGGGGCGGGCCGCGAGCCAGAGCTCGATCTCTCAGGTTTGTCAACGTTGCAGGGACGGACCCGAGCACAAGCGCCGTGCCAGCATGTGTAGCCCCCGTTGCGGGATGAGCAGGAGGCCGGTCAGCAACGTGGGAGGCCGCGAAGGGCAACAGGCAAGTAGGCGATAATCATAAATCATCTCGGAGAAGGAGGTAATGCTAGTTTAGATAAATGCAAGACCGATACATGCCGCAGGGATGGACCCATGCGGCCTGGGGATGATGCAGCCCGAGGGGCGCCCCGTGGTTGCGTATCTTGCTTCGACATTGTCCCCCTTTTCGTCCTCGTGGTATCTTAGCGCTCTACGCCGGCAGGTGCCAGTCCCCAAGCAAGCTTTAGTCATCGCTGGTATGCCAGGTCGCAATGCCGTGGTCAAGGCCAGGAGGTGAGCGGACCAAGGGGGGGGGGGGGGGGGGGGGGGGGGGGGGGGGGGGGGGGGGGGGGGGGGGGGGGGGGGGGGGGGGGGGGGGGGGGGGGGGGGGGGGGGGGGGGGGGGGGGGGGGGGGGGGGGGGGGGGGGGGGGGGGGGGGGGGGGGGGGGGGGGGGGGGGGGGGGGGGGGGGGGGGGGGGGGGGGGGGGGGGGGGGGGGGGGGGGGGGGGGGGGGGGGGGGGGGGGGGGGGGGGGGGGGGGGGGGGGGGGGGGGGGGGGGGGGGGGGGGGGGGGGGGGGGGGGGGGGGGGGGGGGGGGGGGGGGGGGGGGGGGGGATAATCATAACTCATTTTGGGGAAGGAGGTAGCGCTAGTTCAGATAAATGCAAGAATGATACATGCCGCAGGGACGGACCCAAGCGGCCTGGGGATGATGCAGCCCGAGGGGAGCCGCCAACAGAGTAAATTAAAAATGCAAAGGATACACGTCGCAGGGACAAGCCCATGCGATCTGGGGATAATGCAGCCCGAGGGGTGCCCCCAACTGAATGAACTGGAAAACATCACCTGGCACCGTTGCTGGAGGGGTGTTGAAGCAGCTGAAGACGCGCGCTGGAGGAGTTGCTCCTCATAAGCCGCCTGGGTCCTGAACCTCGGGAGGCTCTAGAGGTCCCGGGGGCTCGTGCGGAACTGTCGCCATCTCTGCCAGGACCGCCTGATGCCTGGCCTCCTGAGCCGCCAGAATGCTCCGCCGGCGACACTGGAAGGTAACAGCCGTGTTAGGCAAGACGAATGACATGCGAACGTAGCTGTGAGGTGGACCCTCACACCGGCCAACGCATGAAGCGCTCCTGGGATGCGGCTCTGTTGAGCCCTGGGATGTTGACGCAGACGCGCAGCTCGTCGTCCTCGCTAGGACAAGGAGCTGCGCCAGGTGGTGGGCGGCGGTCGCCACGCATGTCTCTTGCCTCTTGAAGCTCCTAGGCCGTCTTGGTGATGAACTCCTGAGCACCTCGCACCCCGTGCCTTGTGCCCTCCTGAGGGAAGCGTGCGATGAAGCATGCCTCCATGTGGTGCACGAGCACCTCCCTCGTGACATTGGCTAAGTCAGAGGCCCTCCAGAAGAGAGACCCAAGTCCAGCCTAAGGAGGGCGCCGGGCATGCCTTCCTATGCGAGAGAGGGAGGCGCCCCATCTGTGGGCATAGGTCCTGAGGTGGTGCAGCTGGAGACACCGCTCTCCTGAGGCTCTTGACGGAGCAGCTGCTTCTTCTTCTTGGGGACTGCCTCAGGAGGGTAGATGGCGCCTTCGTTGTCTGGGTCTTTAATCGCCGCGGCCTAGTAGGCGTGCTCGAGGGAGCAAACTGCGTCCTTCTCCTCGCAAGCAATCGTGATGATGTCGCAGTTCCCTGGCATCTTGAGGACATTCTAGCCGTGGTGCGTCACCACCATGAACTTGGCCAGGGCCGGATATCCAAGGATGGCATTGTACGGCAGGCGGATGTGCGCGACGTCGAAGTCAATGAGCTCGGTGCGGTAGTTGTCGTGCTGGCCGAAGGTGACAGGGAGGCGGATCTGCCCTATCGGAGTGGTGGAGCCGTCGGTCACTCCTGAGAAGGGCTTGGTGGCTGCAGCTGATCATATGGCACTTGGAGGCGGTCGAACGTCTCGATAGAAAGAACATTGAGGCCCGCTCCACCATCGGTGAGGGTCTTGGTGACAAGGACATTGCTGATGACGGGCGAGCAGAGCATCGGGAGGGCGCCCGCAGTTGTTGCGCACTTGAGCTGGTCGGACAAGCTGAAGGTGATGGTGCACATGGACCACCTAGCCGGGCGCGTGGCCTCAAGTCTGGGGAGGGCCGCGTTCACCTCTCAAGCGAACTGCTTGAAGATGCGCTGGGAGGCTGGGGCCTGAGCGCCACCCAAGATGCAGGCGATGGCGCGAGGTTCCTGGAAGCCCCCAGCCCCCTCGTCCTGGTGGTGGTCTTCGTTCCTCCTTGGTGGTGGTGGCAGCGGAGGGAGGCCGGCATTGCCCTGAGGATGGTCCTCACGAGGCTGGTCTCTCCAGGCGCCCTCGCGAGGCTGGCCTTACCAGCGGTCCTCACGAGGCTGATCATGCCACTCTTGGCGGGGGCCGCGGTCATCCCAGCGCCCTCCGCTTCGACCTCCTCCACGGCCGTAGCCTCGATTGTTGCGCTCAGGGAGTCGAGCGAAGCGTCCATCGTGGATGGCCCTGAGGTCTTGACAGTCATTGGTGTTGTGGCTGTGTACATTGTGGAAGGCGCAGAACGGGCGGCTGGCCTTGGATGACTCTGGGTGGTCGCAGCCGCGCTTCATCTCCGGCTCAGCCGTGAGCACGACTGCCCCCTTCAGCTTCAAGTCCTTGGTCTTGTCCTTCTTGTCTTCTGGGTCGGCAGCTGGAAGCTCGAGGAGGGAGAGGCACCCTCCCTCAGCTCTCGCGCACTTGGTCGCCATGTTGAACATCTCCAGAGCTGTGCACATGTCCTCGTGGATGGCGAGCTCCTCCTTCATCTTGACTTCACGGACGCCATCAGAGAACGTTGAGATGATGTGTTCGTCCGAAACCTTGGGCATCTTGAGGCGAACGCTGTTGAAGCGCTGGATGTACTTCTGCAGGGTCTCCCCTGGCTGTTGCTTGATGCGCCGTAGGTCATCGGCGGCAGGTGGGCGGTCGCGCATGCCCTAGAAGTTGGCGACGAAACGCTCGCGCATCTCACCCCAGGAAGAGATCGATCCTGCTGGCAGATTCAGGAGCCATGAGCGCGCGCCATCCTTGAGGGCCATGGGAAACCAATTCGCCATGACCTTCTCATCGCCGCTGGCCGCCTCGATGCTCAGCTCATAGAGCTGCAGGAACTCCGCAGGGTCGGGGGTGCCGTCGTAGCGTGGAGGCAGGTCAGGCTTGAACTTGCTCGACCAGACGATGCTTCGTACCTCAAGGGTGAAGGCGCGGCAGCCCGCGGTGGTCACTGGAGCTCATCGTGGAGGTGGAGCCTGGTCTTGGTGCCCACGCGCCGCCACCGCAAGGGGCGCGCGGTCTTGACGCGGTGGTGCCGGGAGTGCAGGAGCATCCTCTTGCAACCGCTGGACCTCCTGGTAGCTTTCTTCTTCGCGCGGGCGCCCTACGTGGTGGGTCACGCCTTGTGGCCGCGTGTCTTGGTCCGAGGGCGACATCTTGACAGGGAGGTGGTGGAGGCGCTCCATGGGCTATGTCGCCTGCAACGGGAGGCGGGCGAGGTAGCGAGAGGGACGGTGCAGGAGAGCCCCCGGCAGCACTGACGAGCTCGGCGATGCGGTCCAGCCAGTCCTCATAGAGGTCGTCGACGGGGCGGTAGCGCAGGAGCTTGCGCACCATGAGCAGCGCAGCCTGCGCGTCCACGGACCCGTGATGAGTGTGAGACGATGAGACGGCCAGAGTAAGTGATGGGGTGGCGGTGCATCCGTCCCTTCGCACGGAGGGGTGAAGCGACGAAGCCTGCTGCTCGTTCCCCGCCGGGCTGGTGGCGGCGTTGGCGGCGGGTGACGGAGGATGACGGGGAGGCCCACTGACGGGTGCCGTCTGGGCAACGCAAGCGGCGAGAGCAGCTCGGCTCTCAGCACGGGCTCGATGAGCATTAGCCATGAGGACGATGGAGCCACGGCGAGTCGGTCAACGGAAGAAAGGCTTCGACGGACCCCTACCTGGCGCGCCAAATGTCGGATTCAGGGTTCCGCAGACCCTTGAGAGGTTCGAACTCTGGGGTGCATGCAAAGAACTCTCTCGTCCCAGCTCGCCCGCTCAACAATCCCACGGCCTAGCTCGATGAACCCAAAGAATAGGAGACACAAGGGATTTATCCTGGTTCGGGCCACCTTGCGGTGTAATACCCTACTCCAGCTTTGTGGTGGATTGCCTCGAGGGGCTGAGGATGAACTAGTACAGTGGTGGAACAGCCTCAGGAGGTGAGGTGTTCTTGAGCTCGATGAGCTGGTGAGGTGGTCAGGTTGGAATGGCCCCGATTCGAGATGCCTCGCTATGGTGGTGGCTAAGTCCTATTTATAGTGGCCTTGGTCCTCTTACCAAATGTAGGCGGGAAGGGATTCCACAACGGCCAAATTTTAAGGGAGACAACTAGTACAAGCTATCCTAGTAAAAGTAGTCTTTGCCTGCAAAAGGCTCTGGTGGTGACGCCTGCGGTGGGCTCCGCGATAACCTCTGTCCTGCCGTCCTGGCGGTCTTGGTCTCTTTGCACTGATATGGAAACCTTTGCTTGACGCCACGGGACCCCACACCTGCGCCTACCTCCTTAGCACCAAATAGGAAACTGGCACACTGCACCCGCTGGCGCCCGCCTGGCCTTGATCATCATGGCTCATGTCATGTGAACCTCGCGAGGTGCACCTTGCATTGATATCTCCGCTCCTCGGGAGCCATCCTAGAGAGGCTGCCCCTAGGTAGGTCTTGGTGTCGTCCGCCTCGCAAGGCTTGGCCTCTCGCGAGGGTCTAGAGTTGTCGCTGCCGAAGCTGGGCCGTACCAGGCCATTGATGGAGCCACGCCATAGGCCGCAGGCAGGCAAGTCTGGGTACCCCTGTTCCCAGGACGCGGACATTGGTGAAGTGTCATGTAGTCGACGTTCACATGACACCACTAAGGGAATCACAACATACATACTATCAAAATATCGAACACATATCAAGTTGACATGATTACTTGCAACATGATTTCTCCCGTGACCTCAAGAACAAAAGGAACTACTCACAAATGATAATCATACTCAAGATCAGAGGGGTATTAAATAGCATATTGGATCTGAAGATATAATCTTCCACCAAATAAACCATATAGTAATCAACTACAAGATGTAATCAACACTACTAGTCACCCACAAGCACTAATCAATAGTTCCAGTAACAAGATTGAACACAAGAGATGAACTAGGCTTTGAGATGAGATGGTGCTATTGTGACAGCCTGGATTTTGCATTCTCTCTTTTTCCGGACTTCATTTGCCTTTGCTTTGAATTTGGGTTTTTGAATCAATTCAAATGGACATAAACACTTGGGCATGTCCTTGATTTTCACCCAAGTGACCCATCCCTCTCTCATTCAACTTTCTTTCTCTGAAAAATCGCAAAATTACCCAATGAATATTTTTCATCAAAGAAAAATATTTAATTTCTTCTCTGAAATTCAATTCAGAGACTTGTGCTCCAAAGCAACCCCCATTTTTATTGCTTCCAAAAATCTGAGAAAATTCTCAAATATTCTTTGAACCTTGGCCCACCTCCCTGTGCAAAAATATTACATACTTATTTGGAATATTTTTGCTATAGAAAATCATTTATGTTCTGGCCTAAAAATGCAGTTTCTACAGCAAGTGTATTTTTCCTTGCTCTAATGAAGATGAATTTTCTTGAGCTTGATTACCTTCCTAGATAACCCTTACCCCAGGGAATCAGCCCTAATCACCTTCTAGAAGCCCTCCAAACTTGGCGACCAAGTTTCTGACCAGAAACATGCCAACAAGCTCAAGTCTAATCTGGTCGCCCTGGCAGTGTACGATCTCTTCCCCTATACTAAACACTGCACGGACAACACGAGGGACAAGGTTAGGCAACGAGTGGGCGTCGTTTTGACCATGACAGCGTGGTGACCGCGTGAGGACACGGCTTTGGCAATGCGCCCGACGCGCTCTGCGCTGCGCCCTCGTCTCTGTTTCGCATGTGATCGATCTAGAGCTCCCCGACGACTGCTGCATCGCGCCACTTCCGGATCACGGGTTCTGGCAAAACCCTCAAGGTTCTAACACTGGGGTGCGCGCGAAGATTTCCTCCCTACCGATCCGCGCCCTAGCTCGCTAAGATCTCGCGGACGAACTCAACGAACTGACAATGCAATGACACAAGATTTATACTGGTTCGGGCCACCGTGGTGGTGTAATACCCTACTCCAGTGTGGTGGTGGTGGATTGCCTCTTGGGCTGATGAAGAACACTACAAGGGGAAGAACAGCCTCCTGAGGTTGAGGTGTTCTTGTGTTCGACGAACTTGTGTGGGTGAGATGCTGCTCGAAGGGTTATCAGATGCCCCCTACTGTGGTGGCTAGTTCTACTTATATAGGCCCTGGTCCTCTCCCCAAATATTGAGCGGGAAGGGAGCCAACAACGGCCAATTTGAAAGGGGATAACTAGTACAGCTTATCCTGACAAAAGTGGTCTCCGCCTGCGAAAGGCTCTGGTGGTGACGCCGTCCTGGGCTCCATGGTGACCTCCGTCCTGCCATCCTGCTGGTCTTGGTCTCATTGCATGGATATGGAAACCTTTGCTTGATGCCTCGGTACTTCGCGCCTGCACTTGCCTCCTTAGCACCAAAGGGGAAACAAGGACGCTGCGCGCGCTGGCGCCCGCCTGGCGCCCGCCTGATCTTGATCGTCATGGCTCACGTCACGAGAGCCTCGCGAGGTTTGCCCTGCCTTGATTTCTCCACTCCTCGTGAGGCAGCCTGGTGAGGCCACTCCTGAGTAGGTCTTGCGTCGTCCGCCCCACGAGGCTTGGCCCCTCGCGAGGGTCTTGAATGTCTCGCTGATGAAGATGGGACGTACAGGCCTGCAGTGTAGCCACGCCGTGGGCCGCCGGCAGGCAAGTCTGGGGACCCCCGTTCCCAGAACGCCGACAGCCACCACCTCCATCTCTTCACACTTGACCACTCCCTGGTGCTCGCCGATGTCGGAGACGTCGCATCAGGCACGTGCACGTCGTGGCCAAAAGCCACAGTGCGCCCCGTGCCTCTGTCCTCTTCCTCCACCACCTCCTGTGCTCGTCCGCACGCTGCACAGCTCCCGCGTGAATGCTGAGCCTCTCCACCCCTTGCTGACACCGTTCGTCGTCCCTCGCCGGATTCCAGAGAGCTCCGGCGGAGCCACGTACCCCTCTCCCCCTTCGGCTATAAATTTGAGCCCCTCCCACCGCTCCGGGCACTCCAAACCCACCACACAACCACCACAAGCACATAGCATAGCCGCAGACCGGCCGGCCAGGCATCTGGCCGCCATCCTTGACCGAGCTCACCGGCGATCCCCGCAGCCCCTCCTACTTGCTCTGGTGCCCCTCGAGCTGGAGCAACTGCTCAGGCGACTCCTTGGAGGTCCACTGGTGCCGTCTGGACGCGTTGGAGCCCCTGGAACCGCCTCTCTTCGTCATCTTCTTATTCTCCGACGAGACCCGACCGCAGCCGCTGCTTGCGAGCTTGGTTGCGAGCTGCTCCGGTCAACTCTCGTCGAGCCACGGGTTCAGGAAGGTGCACCTCGACCCCCTCTCTCTATCTATCCCTCTGGATTCGCCCTAGGACCACTCCTCACCGGCGTGAGCTCCGGCGAAGCACCGCCGTCACTCTGTTTCTCTCCCCCTCCCTCCTCACCTGACTAGCGGGGCCCGCTCTCAGCCTCTCCACTCGCGCCCGAAGCGGTACGAGTGGAGGCGTATTCTGAGAATACGTCATCGACGTCACCCCCCTGGTTTTTTGTTTAATTCAAATTTAATTCAAAAATTTGACCAGCACCTTTGACTAGCCATAACTCCTAAACTTGCATTGTGTTTGTTTTGTGTTGATTCTTTTGCTTTGTGTTTGTTTTGAAAAGTTCTAGAAGCACACCAAAGTTGAGATTTTTGCTTGCTGTCAAGAATTTCTGGTGATTTTCAGAGTGGTTCTCGATATTTTGTTTTGCTGTTTTTAAATATTTTCAGAGGGAGAAGCTTGTCTTGAAGATAACCAGGAGGAGTGTGAACCTCCTCTGTGCTAAGGCAAGCCACACCAACATTTGGATGGTGTCATTTCAATATCAATGATTTTTTCCAACTTGAATATGAGTTATTTTCATGCATTTAAATTATTTGAGTAAATATTGCTTAGTGCTAGTTAATTTTCCATGCTTGAATTGCTTTATTATGGTACTAGTTGAATGCATGAGCTAGTTTAAGTCAGTAGAAGAAATTTTGATTGAAGTGATTATGCTCTCATGAATAATGGTAGTTTCTTTTTGTGATAAATAAATTTTTATATAGTATGAGATAATTAAAATGATTAATGTTAAGATCCAGTAAAGTAGAACCAGCAAAGTTTAGTTAATGAGTAGTGCAAGTATGAATTTTTTATGATGTTGATCTGTCACTTTGAGTGGTATGTTTTGCATGTCGAATTGTTGCATGATCATGGCATATGATGACTCGAGTTATTTTATTTTCAAGTTAAACCTGATGCTAATCCAACTTGAATATAACATTGATCGAGTCATGGTGCCACTGAATCGGTTTTTTCCCACTGCGACCACATTTACCTTTATGGGGAGGTCTTGATTCGGTCCGTTGTCATGCCTCTGGTCGGTACCTCCAACGAGGGAAGGTTATGTGCGTGCGGTACCCTGGCCCGGTAAGCAGACATAACCTTGTGTGCCTGTTTGTTGTTATGGTACCTTGTCCCCATTTGGGACCGTTTTTGCCACGACTGTGGCCATTGATGCCTTTGGTAGGCACGGGACCACCCATGACTTAGCCCACTGGCGAGTTGGTCGGAGTGGCCGGGAGAGTGTCATGGCAATGGGGGAGTTTTGTCAGAATGCTGTTGGTCCACCCGAATGGGATGACGAGGCCATGGATTCCGTGGTGTGGGTAAAGTGCGCTACCTCTGCAGAGTGTATTTAATCAATCGATAGCCGCGTCCTCGGTTATGGACATAGCTCGTGAGTAAGTCACACCATGGATCAACATTAATAAGAAATCTTGCACACTAAAAGTTGATTGTTGGCACTGGTTATGTGATGATTCGTGGAACCATGAGAGGATCATGGTTGAAACCAAAAGGGTTGGTTTCATTTGTCATCCAGGTATGATCACCGTTCGGTTACGAGGTAACTCGTCTGGTAAGAGAGTCCGAGGGACTCGATGCACAAGTTGTTTTCACCGCATTAGTAGTATTTGCATTGCATTAACCTGATTACTTGTCATGATATTGTTTGCCATTATGCTTATGATTGTTGTGAGCTTGCAAGTACATTCAATGTACTTACCTGGCGTGTCATGCCAGATTTCAGGCAAGTCGTTTCAGATCGGAGAGCTTGCCGTGTCTAGATCGTGTCCACATCGGTGTCCCTATGCTATGGAGTTCCACTTCGTTGTCGTTTCGCTGCCACGTAGTTATCGTGATCGAGGCCCACTCATTTTCATTAAATATTGTACATACTGTTCAGCCACACCGTGTGTGCTGCTTGGCCTCGCTACTTGATCTAATATCAGACCTATGTTTCCGCTAGCATCAATAAAGCGGTTGCTTTTTGTACCATGTTGTTGTGTGTTGCCAGAAGACTTGATCTCTGGGCTGGCAATGCAAGGTAAACCGGTTGCTTTGATCCGGGGTGCCATAATGCTTGGTATTAGATCCGCGCTGACTGTAGCACACGCTAGACCATTGACGCGCTAGTTGAACGGTAGTTAGCTTAGTCTGAGTGCCGGTAGCAGTAGAAATTGATTGTTGCATTACATGCATTTTATTTGTTGTTATTACTAACCGTCTGATGATTGTGAGTGTAGATGGCTCTAGTTTCATTCATGTACCAGTCTGAGCCAGCCCCGTACACATCGCCACACCTACTTCAGAACGTGTGTCAATGACTCTACCGGTGTATCGGGTGTATCGGGAGCATCTGGCCGGTTCGCTGTACGAGTACTACGCGGAGGTCACTCTACACCACAGCTCACCTTCTGGCGCTTACATCCGTTCCTCTAAGGGTGTTTTCGCTTCCACGCCATCTCAGGCCATCCAGTTTGCTGCACTCGAGGCTCTTGTAGACTTGCGCTACAACGAGGTTCGCATGCAGACGCACCCAGGTTTCTATTTCTACCCGTCTCTGCACGAGAACGGGCGTATCCGCTTCCCTTTAATTGGTCCGGCGTGCGACTGTCGATGTACAAAAGTAGGGGCCCTCCTTTTTTACCCCTCTACTTGTGCACGGGCAGTCAGAGCCACACCTGCGGCCACACTTAGCAGGGCAAAGGGAGGAACCGGAGGCACAAGATGGGCAGAGCGACGCCAAGACCAGAGACGCAAAGAGCAAGAGGGCGAGGTGGACTCCCCCGTCGACACGGCTGATGATGGGCTCGATATGCTCCTCGAGCGCCGCGAGGTCCGCATCCTCCGTCAAGCTCTCCAGCGCGGCGTCGAAGTCGAGGTTGGGGTTCCAGTACGCCACCTTGGTGAGGACCTTGGTCATGACACCCCGGCAAAGCTTCCGGGCCTCATCGGCCAGAGAAGCCGCCCTGTTGGAACGGAATTGCTCCAGGGCCCCGAGAACATCCTCGAAGAACAGGGTCAGCTTGGCATTGGGACTCACGTTTGGCTCCGGGATGTACCTCACGTTTGGCATCCCCATGGTAGCCAGCTGCGTGGTGATCCTGCCGGCGACGTCGGCGAGGCGGCTGACCCAGAGGTTCTCGCCCTTCACAAAATCCTCGTGGTTGGCGGCGTCGTTCTTCCGCAGCTGCCTCTCCTTCTCCAGATTCTTGGTCAGAGTCTCCTCCCGGGCCCTGACCTCCGAGAGCGTCCCCTCAAGACACTCCAGCTTCAGCTTCAGGTCTTTGATGGAGTCGTTGGCCTTGGAGAGCTGCTCAGCATTGCCGAGGACTGCGCCCTGGGCCTCGACCAGAGCACCGTTGAGCGTGTCCTTCTCCTTCGCCAGCTTCAGGGCCTGTTCCTTCAGCGGTCCCGCTCCGCCCCCAGCTCTTTCACCTTGCTGGCCTAGACCTGGGCCTGAGCATTGAGTGCCTCCTCGTGCCTCTGCTCTAGTTCCTGGGTCCGCTGCATGACAAGCTTCTCTACCTCCTCATCCTTGACGCAGAGTGTTGCGGCGAGCTTCTCCTCACGAGCGGCAAGGTCCTCCTCCTGGGAGTTTAGCTCGGCCTGGTGCTGGTGCCGAGTGGCCTCGTCCTTGGCGGCCTGCTCCTTCGCCATCTCCTGGGCCTTCTCGATATCGGCCTGCTTCATGACAAGCTCCAGTTTGCGCTCAGCCAGCACATCCTGGGTGGCCTTCAGTTCCTTGTGGGCCGGGCGAAACCAAGCCTGTGCCTCGGCAACACGCTCCTCGAGGTCCGCCTCCGCCTTGTCCACCACCGCCATCCTGGACTTGGCCTTGTCTAGGCGGGCACGGTGAAGCGCCTGGAGCTTCTCGAAGTTGGCGCTCATGGCCTGGAGGAGCCGCTCTTCCTGGGAACCGCCGCCACCGGCGCTCGGTTCATCAACAACCTCAAGCCCGGCGGTGGCGAGCACCTCGTCATCAAACACCTCCGCCTCGGTGGGCGCCCCGGTGCTCGCCGTCCCTGGGAGGTGGACAAACAGGTCATTGCTCACCTTCAGGTACCTGCCCGAGCCAGAGGCAGCAGAGGAGGAAGGTTGGTCGTCAACCGCCCCCTCCTCGGCAGCGGCCTTGCCGGCCTCCCCGGCAGGCCCCTTGCCCGCCTCCTCGGCAGCGGCCGTGCCGGTCTCCCCGACCGGCTCCTTGGCGACGTCCTCAGCAGCACCCTTGGCGGCCTCCTCGGCAGCGATCTTGTTGGCCTCGGCCTCAGCATCTCTAGTGACCTCCTCGATGACAGTATCGATGTTCTCCTGGTCCGCCGAGGGAGCGCCTAGATGCCAGGAAGGAGGGTGAGGTGGAGCCGAATCAAAGTTCAAAAAGAAGAAACATGGACAGGGACAGAAAGCAAACAACTCACCCGTGCCAGGCTGGGAAGAAGTGGCCCCCTCCCCACCAACATTCAGTGCTAGGACGGAGCTGCCGGCGCCCGGGTTTGCCTCCTCCTCCTCCTCCGTGCGCATGGGCTCGGTGCTTGGCGCCCTTGCCAGGGGCGCCCCTCGGGGCAGCGTGGTTGATGGGGGCGGCGTGTTGGGGGTGGCCCTCAGTGGCTCCTCCTGCTGCCGTCCTCCTCCTGCAACCACGGCAAGGTCAGCACCAAGAGATCGTGCCCCAGCACACGTTGATGGGGAGCGAGTGATGAACGCATGCTGGGGGCTGCGCCAGGGGCTGCTATCCGGGCTGCTCTCCACCACCAGCGGCGTACTCGAGGTGCCCGCCGGGGGCTGGCCGCCCGTCGAGGCCCTGGCCCTCTTCGCCACCCTCTAGGCCAGCATCTCCACATCCCTGCAAAGATGAAGACGAGTCAAGAAAAGCGGCACGGTCTGAGGGGACGGAGATGACAAAAGACAAGATACTTACTCATCCTCCGGCTCCTCCTCTGCTGCCTTCCTCTTCCTCCTCGGGCTGAGAGACCCAAGGTCAAAGATGACCTCCGTGTCGACATCCGCGGGAGGAGAGGAAGCGGGTGGAGTCTGAGGGCGCTTGGACGAAGAAGAGGCGGTCACTTTCCACTTCGCCACCATGGCCTTCACCACCTTCTTTGCTGCCGCGGCCCTCGTCAGGCGCACGGACTCCCCCTGGATCTCTTGCCGCTGCTCGGTCTGGCCGGGCCGGACCGGCTCGCCGGAGGTGGCCCGCCACAGGACGCGCCTTCTTTCCAAGGCCGGGGGGTCGTCAGCCTCGGCCTCCTCCTCGGTCAACTCGTCGACCACATCCTCGATGAGAGGGGCCCCGGTGTCGGTGCTGCTGGCCTCCTCGGCAGACTCCGCCCATCCGGCAAGCTCCTTCTCCTCCGCGGCAGCCTCGGCCTCGTCCTCCACGTGGCCGGCGTTGCCAGCCTCCTTTGCGAGCTCCGCCTCTGCCGCCCTGGCGGCGATGAAGTCCAGTTCTGCCTGGGTGGTGTCCTGGACGAGCAATGGCTCGGCATGGATGTACTTCTCCGATAGCTTGTCGAAGAACTCCTGCACCTGATCCGCCCCCGGCTCGGCCCAATTTGGGTCAAGGCCGTGCGCGTTGAAGTCCGGCATCATGGCGATGATGTCGGTTTGGCGAGAATTGTTGCTCAGCGGGACCACCCCCGCCGACAACCCGAACAGGGGCCCCTTGACGACCTTGCCGGACCTCTCGGCCCTGCTTTCGCGGTACACGTCGAGCTGGAAAAGCCTCTGGCAAAAGTGGGCATGCCCCATCACTGTGAAGTTGTGGTTTAAGCCAGGGCGAAGCCTGATGATGTCGGCCGCGTTCCTGAAAAGCCAGGGCGGCCTCCCCTTGTTATGCAGTGGGGTGATTCGTCGACGGAGGAAATTGGCACCAATCATCTCAAGGGTGAGCCCGGCCACGGTGAGGCGATGGATCCTTGTGGTGGCGACCATGAGCTTCTCATCATTGGCGTCGACTTTGCCCCAATCATCTCTGCGAACCAGCGGCGCCTGGCGAACCCGGCAAAATTCCTGCGGGTCTTCCTCCACAATCCAGCACCATCGGCCCCGCCACTCCTCCCACCTCTCCTTCTGAGCGCCCTACGGATATGTCCCCTTTCCCTGGCTCCTTGGGATCCAGGCGACACAGCCAGAAATCGCGCCTTCCTTTTGGATACGAGGATAGAAGTAGTGGCGGAAAAGCACCGTGCTAGGATGCACTCCGGCGAAGCCCTCACAGAGATGGGCGAAAAGGGCCATGCACGCCACGGCATTCGGAGCGAAATCCAGAAGGTGGAAGCCGTAGGTGTGCATGATGTCATTGAAGAAATCAGAGAAAGGGGGGCAGAGCCCGCAGGAAAGGTAGTCAACAAAGAAGGGGTACCGATTCGAGCCGGCCTCGGCGAAACCAGTGGGGATGATGCGTGTGGCAGGGTGCCCCTTCGTCCTGCACCCCCACAGGGGCTTGAAGTAGTCTCGGAGGTGGACTGCATCGACCGTCGAAGGAAAGTAGGCGAGCTGCGTCCGCCGCGCCGCCAACTCGCTCTCCGGCGCCTCCTTCCCCTCGACGTCTTTGGCCACTCCCTTGCCTTTGCTGGTTTTGGGTGCCATGGCGGCTGGGAGAGATGAAGGATGAGGGACAACAAAGGCACAGCGACGGTGGTGAGCGAAAGCAAGAGCTTGAGAAGAGAGAAGGGAGGGGCAGTGGTTCTGAGATTGGAGAAGGCATAGAGGGTAAATGGGCGTCGCGCCAGCGGTTTCTCCTTTTTTATTGGGAAGGCGCGGGTCGCTTCATTACCATTTACCGCGATGTGACGCATGAGGGCAGCGGCTGCCCCCACGCACAACCCCCCACGTCACGCACGGCCCTCCACGCCGCGCATTCAACGCGGGTCGTGGGGAAGCGCAGCGAGCGAAGGAGTTACTACGGTAAAAATCCGCCCCGCCTGCCCGCGCACCATTCTGGGCCTAGCCCAACAACGTGTTGCGCTTATGTGTGGCCCAGGCCCGGGGGCTCCTGTCGGTGTACAAAAGTAGGGGCCCTCCTTTTTTTACCCCTCTACTTGTGCACGGGCAGTCAGAGCCGCACCTGCGGCCACACTTAGCAGGGCAAAGGGAGGAACCGGAGGCACAAGACGGGCAGAGCGACGCCAAGACCAGAGAAGCAAAGAGCAAGAGGGCGAGGTGGACTCCCTCGGCAAGACCCTTGCCGGGGCGGCCCCCGCAGCCCCAGAAAGAGCCTTGCCGTGGCAGCTTGCCCAACACCAGCGGGGCACACCACCCTTGAGCCCAAGGGTTCCAACACCGTCAACCACATTGGAACCAAGGCTCGAGAGGCACCTCCGTGGTGGCATGCAGATCATTGTGAAGATCATAAAGACACGAGATCAGATGAGGACCAGAAGATGACGATCCTCGTGAGATCCTCGATGAGGCAATCCACGAGACCTCCGCCAAGATCCTTGCCGGGGACGACCGCGATGTCATGGCAAGACCCTTGCCGAGGCCTCGACAAGGCCCTTGCCGAGGACACCTGTGGGGCCGCAATCAGGCCCACGCCTGCCAAGGCTCCACCGCCGTTCCCATACAGCTGCCAGCCCAACCAGCTGGGCAGGCACCTGCGTGGCAATGTGTGGCTTCTAGGCCAACTCAGCAAGCACCTGCGTGGTGGCATGCAGATCTTCATGAAGACCCTACCACCACGCCATCTCAGCAGCCTGCCAGCCTACATGGTGCTGCATGCCTCATTGGCCTGGACGCGTGTTGGAGCGAGGCGGAGCGGCGACGGACGGGACGGGCCCCGTTGCCGTCCCCAATAAAGCAACGGGACACATAAGGGGCGCATTTAATGCGCCTTGTCCCGTAATGACAGGCAATAAGCCTGAGCACTGTATGCCTTTCCACCTCCTGTGTGCCATTGTGGCAACCCCTTTTGTCTATAAAAGGAGGCCCGAGGCGTACCGGAAGAGGGATTCGGATCTTTTGGACTAGACACGCACCGTAGCTAGTTCAAGAACTCAAGAACACTCAAATATACATCAAAGCAGGACTAGGGTATTACGCATCTTCGCAGCCTGAACCTGGGTAAATGATCCTTGTGCTGACCACCAGACCCACTCTTTGCAAAACCACGTGCCTGCCAACCGTAGAAAGGATCCCAGTGATTCCATAGGTGTCGTTTCCACCGACAACGACCGTCCCGCTAGCCACCTTTCTTGCTATATCACTGCCAGTTATCTCTTGATCTATGAGTTAGCCCGAGAGCTAACCCGAGCCCGGATAGCTCTTGCCGCTGCTCGGAATAGGAACCCTCCACCTACTGCCAGTTTCACTCCACTTGTTCCTCCAGCCTCTGTTACTCCAGTTACTTCGGTGACCACTCAGAGTACCACAAACCCTTTGGCAGTGACCCCTCGCAGTGCCCCTGCTGCGTGGGCTTCCCTTGTCGCTACTCCTACAGCCCCTATGCTTAGATCTCATCCCGCACCTGCCCCTGAGGGAGAGTCCTCGAGGCAGCGCCACCGTGTCACTTTTAACCCGGAGGTATCCACTATTAGCTCAGGATCTGAGTCCGGCTCAGGAGAGGAGCCCGCCGCAGCACCAGCTGAGCACTAGATCGTTAGAGTACCACAGTCGTCATGAGGTTGATGTACGGATGTGGTCATTCATGTCATGATGCTTAGTTTCATGTATGTGGGTAGTCGAACCCGTAATGATGTTTATCTTGCATGTATGAGTCTATGTATAATTATGTTGGAACCTTTTTATTCGTCTTGATTTCTTTTCGCTGTCTTCTTCTGGGTTTGTTGCTGGCTTTCATTCCCATTTTCGGATATTTCTCATCTCGGTTGCTTTATATTGGGAAAACAAATAATAGGATGGCACGGGGAGGTAGCAGCAGCCACGCTTGTGAGGATGTCTGTGTTTGTCGCTCAGCAAGACAGGCAGGACATTCCCCCGAGCCATATCAGCCACCACCGCCTCCACCGCCACATCCGCCCTCCACTGAACAAATCATGCGTATGTTTGAAGAAAGAAGGAACAACGACCTAATCAAGCTGTTGAAAAGTGTGCAAGCTATGGTTGGGCAGAATGGAAATCATAATGGTCATCACTCCAAGCTTTCATATTTTCAGAGGACCAAGCCTCCCAGTTTCAGTCAAGGTATCAATCCTTTGGAAGCCGATGATTGGTTAAGGACTATTGAGAAGAAGCTTGAGATTGCTCACACTAAAGAAGCTGACAAGGTTCCGGTCGCTATGCATTATCTTGAAGGAGTTGCCGCTATATGGTGGGATAATGCTAAGGCTACGTGGCCCGCAGACGAAGAAATTACTTGGACAAAATTCAAGGATCATTTCCGCAAGTACCATATTCCAGCCGGGATTATGAAGGTCAAGCAGCACGAATTCCTCGCTCTCACTCAAGCAAGCCTATCAGTAAGTGAGTACCTGCACAAGTTCAACCATTTGGCCCGTTATTCTCTTTATGATGTGGCCACAGAAGAAAGGAAGTTCGATAGATTTCTTGGAGGACTAAATCAACACCTCAGATGCACTCTCAGTATGTTTGATTTCCCAGACTTCCAAACTCTGGTCAACAAGGCCCTCATCACAGAAAGGGAACACAAGCTCGTGCACGACAACAGGCCCGCTAATAATGATCACAAGCGCAAATTTGAGCCTAAGAAGGATGGACAACCAATGCAGAAGGCTCGTACATGGCAGCAGACTCAGGTTTAGTACAAACCCAATTGGCAGCAGAATGTTAACAAGAGCACTACCCAAGTCAAGAATGTCGTGACCAGCCCGGTGCGTGAAGAACGTCAGCGCAATAATTCCTGCTTTAATTATGGACAGGCCGGACATTATGCCAAACAGTGCCCCAAGAACGACAAGCCGACCACTCCATTACAGCCACAAGTCAATCATCTGGAGCCCTACTCAGCCCCGAGGGCCATCCAAGGGCAAATTCACCATCTCTCCGCCGATGAAGCCCAAGAAGACCTGGAAGTCATCATTGGTATGTTCCCTGTTAATAACATACCTGCAATAATTTTATTTGACTCTAGGGCTTCCCACTGAGGGAGTCCTGGACTAAGGGGTCCTCGAGTGTCCGGCCTATTGTCCATGGGCCAGACTGATGGGCTGTGAAGACATGAAGGCCGAAGACTGTACCCGTGTCCGGATTGGACTCTCCTTGGCGTGGAAGGCAAGCTTGGCGACCGATTATGA
Organism: Thinopyrum obtusiflorum; assembly: GCA_036873465.1. NCBI lineage: Eukaryota > Viridiplantae > Streptophyta > Magnoliopsida > Poales > Poaceae > Thinopyrum > Thinopyrum obtusiflorum. The sequence goes on from JAAAWM010012093.1 coordinate 132,302, forward strand.
AGATTCCTTCTTATGTAACCGACTCTATGTAAACCCTAGATCCCCCGGGTGCCTATATAAACCGGAGGGGGTAGTCCGGAAAGGAGATATTCATTACCATAGTCATACAGGCTAGACTTCTAGGTTTTAGCCATTACGATCTCGTGGTAAATCAACTCTTGTAATACTCATATTCATCAAGATCAATCAAGCAGGAAGTAGGGTATTACCTCCATAGAGAGGGCCCGAACTTGGGTAAACATCGTGTCCCCCGTCTCCTGTTACCATCGATCCTAGACGCACAGTTCAGGACCCCGTACCCGAGATCCGCCGGTTTTGACACCGACATTGGTGCTTTCATTGAGAGTTCCACTGTGACGTCGACGAAAGGTTCGATGACTCGCCTTGTCCTTAAAGACAACATCACCTCCGGGGGAGTCCTGGCCCCGGGCCAAACCCTCCGGTTGGGCGGCTTTACCATGATCGCCCGTTCGGCCATTAAGCCGACGATGACCTCTCGGGCCATCGAAAACCCCCTTCGCATCAACTCCGAATACTCCAAATAGATGGATCCGGCAGAGCTTTTGTCCTTAACCGAGCTCCTAGATCGCATCGCTGCTTTGGGAATCGCCATAGATTACGATTGGATCGAGCCTAAAAACGATCAGGGAGAAACCGAAACCCCACCGGTCACCCATCAGATAGCGGTGGTGGAGGAGCAAGGCGACAAGTCTTCTTCAATATCGAAGAAGGACTATGTCCGGACTACCGATCAGGAAGAACCGGATACCCTCTAATGAAAGGATGCGACCAGCCCTCCGAACATAGAATTGGACGGGGGTCCTAAACAATTAGAAGATGCTTAGGAGCCCAGACTGTTGAATCCGGAAGGTCTTCAGACTCCGGATAATCGGTCAGGTCAGGGTTCAGATTTAACTCCACCCACCCACCCGGACATAGACGCTCTCTTGAGCATAAAACAGCAGTCTCAGGAAAAGGTCCACCACTTCTGGGCCAGATTCCTCCTTGTCAAGGACAAGGTAAAAGATTGTCGTGACGAGGACGCAATATCGGCATTCTGCAACAATTGCACAGACGAAGGAATCCTCAACGCCATCAATCGCCGCCGCATACTGAAATTCGCTAACTTAGCAACCATCGTACAAAAGTACAGCGCGATGGAGAGCACCTGGAAAACTCAGGCAGCTCGCTGGGAACCGTCGGTCCCCACTCAACTCCCCCTACAGGCGAAGAGGGCGCACCCCCGTGACACGCCCAGTCCAACAGTCAAGAAACATAAAACCACTATGCGGCACGGCACCATTCTGGAGGGGTGGCTCGATGGCCCATGCAGAATACATACAACACCAGATACCGTGGCAACCCACAGCCTTAGAGCATGTTGGATACTATGGAAGGTAGCCAAGAGCGGCGAGGACATCCTTATCAAGGACGCCCCAGAACAGCATCCCCCGGAAGACGACGGCACAAGAGTATTGACGGTCTTTGAGACATTCGCTTCAAACAACAAGCGCAAAAGGGCACTTCGTGACCTCGTAGAAGTCTGCCAAATTGCTACAATAAACCCTTGGAACGACACGGCTATAACATTTAATGCCGGTGATGAACCAAAGTACAGAACAGTCCGAGTGCCAGCCGCGCTAGTCCTCAGTCCCATCGTGGACGGGTTTCGACTTACCAAGGTCCTCATGGACGGCGGCAGCGGACTAAACCTCATTTATGAGGACACACTCCATAAAATGGAAATAGACAGGAGCCGCATCAAGCAAAGTAGCACAACCTTCTGAGGAATTATTCCCAGCCGGGAGGCGCGGTGCGCGGGCAAAATCACACTTGATGTAGTATTCGGCATGCCGGAGAACTATCGGTCCAAAGAAATAGCTTTCCAAGTGGCCCCTTTCAGCAGCGGATACCACGCCCTGTTGGGGCGGGATGCCTTTACACGCTTCCAAGCTATACCCCATTATGGGTATATGAAGCTCAAAATGCCCGGACCAAACGGTATAATCACTCTCGTCAGTGATCCGGACATAGCACTCCGCGCTGAAAACAAAACCGCATCCCTGGCCCTGGAGGCGCTATCCGAAGCCCTCGCGGCCGAAGAATTAACCTCACTATGCTCCACGGTGGACAGGGACGACGTGATCCTCGACAAACGCCCCAAATCCACCTCCTTCAAACCAGCAGAAGAAATAGTCAAATTCCAGGTCCACCCAACGGACCCCAGGAAGATAGCATCTATCGGAGCGCAACTAAACTCAACAGTGGACGCCGCACTACGAGAATTCCTGCGCGAAAACTGGGACATATTTGCCTGGCACCCTTCGGATATGCCAGGGATCCCATGCAAGTTGGCCGAACATAGCCTCAATATATTAAAGGGATTTAAACCGGTCAAGCAGACACTGCGGCGCTTTTCCGAACCCAAGCGACAAGCTATGGGGGAGGAGCTGGCCAAGCTTATCGAGGCCGGATTCATTAGAGAAATCAAACATCCGGACTGGCTGGCAAACCTGGTGATGGTACCAAAGAAGGATAAATCCTGGCGCCTGTGTGTCGATTTCAAGGACCTCAACAAGGCTTGCCCTAAGGATCCCTTCCCCCTTCCCCGCCTTGATCAAATCATTGACGCCACCGCAGGACACGACTCACTTTGTTTCCTCGATGCATATTCCGGATACCATCAAATCAAAATGAAGGAGTCCGATCAAGCTGCAACAGCATTTATTACCCCATACGAGCCATTCTGCTTCAACACCATGCCCTTCGGGCTCAAGAACGCCGGCGCGACATACCAACGCATGATTCAAACATGCCTGGAGAAGCAGATCGGCAAGACAGTAGAGGCCTACGTCGATGATGTCGTCATCAAAACTAGGCACGTCGAAACACTAATAGATGACTTACGTCTCACATTCGACAACCTCCGTGCGTATGACATTAAACTCAACCCAGAAAAGTGTGTCTTCGGCGTCCCCGCTGGAAAGCTGCTGGGCTTCATCGTTTCCAACAGAGGAATAGAAGCAAACCCAGCTAAAATCCGAGCTCTGTCACAGTTGGCTACACCAACAGACCTCAAACAAGTCCAGAAACTAGCTAGCTGCGTGGCAGCATTAAGTCGCTTTATCTCCAGATTAGGAGAAAAGGCGCTACCACTCTATCGCCTCTTACGGCGCACCGATAACTTCGAATGGACAGACGCGGCGACCGCCGGACTGGAGGAAATAAAGACCCTCCTAGCAAGCAATCCAATCCTGGCCGCACCAAATGCGAGCGAACCCATGTTGCTATACATATCGGCAACACATCAGGTGGTGAGTGCCATGCTCGTCGTCGAACGAGAATAGGACGGACACAAATTCCCACTTCAAAAACCAGTATACTACGTATCCACCGTCCTCACACCGTGCAAATCCCGGTACCCCCACTACCAAAAGATAGCATACGCGGTCTTCATGGCATCCCGCAAGCTACGACACTACTTCCAGGAGTGTTCAATCACGGTGGCTTCTGAGGTCCCACTCAATGACATAATAAACAATCGCGATGCCACAGGACGGATCGCCAAATGGGCCATATAGCTACTTCCATTCGACATAACATACAAGCCACGACGAGCCATCAAATCCCAAGTACTGGCCGACTTCGTCGCCGAATGGACAGAGGCCGAACTCCCTAAAGAGTACGGCGCATATTCCAATTGGGTTATGTATTTTGACGGCTCCAAAATGTTGGCAGGGCTGGGAGCAGGAGTCGTGTTAACATCCCCCACAGGAGACGTCGTCCAGTATGTACTCCAGATATTATACACAGACTCTAACAACGCAGCCGAATACGAGGCCCTACTGCATGGTCTTCGGATGGCCGTATCCATGGGCATACAACGCCTGGAGGTACGCGGGGACTCGAACCTCGCCATATCTCAAATAAACGGCGACTTTGACGCCAAAGATCCAAAGATGGCAGCTTATCGCAATGCCGTATTAAAAATGTCAGCTCGGTTCGAGGGGCTTCAATTTCATCACGTCGCCCGAGAAAGTAACCAAGCGGCGGACGTCCTTGCTCGCATCGGCGCTAAGCGCAACCCCGTCCCACCTAACATCTTTCTGGAAAGGCTTTTTAAGCCATCCGTGGTGTGGCAAGGGGAGGGCGGCAACAATAGTCCAGATCCGAATACAACTCCAAATCCAGAACAGACCGATAGTATCGGGGGCTCAACCACCGAAATAACACCGTCGGCAAATCTCATTATGGCAGTCATTGCCCCATGGACCGAACCTTTCTTGGCCTACATTAATAGGAAGGAGCTTCCCGAAGACCATAATGAGGCTCGCCGCATTGTCCGGCATTCGAAGGCCTACAAGGTTCACGACGGAGAGCTCTACAAGAAAAGTACTACTGGAGTACTTCAAAGATGTATCTCCGAAGAAGAGGGGTGGCAGCTTTTAGCAAAAATTCACGCCGGTCTCGGTGGACACCACGCCGCAGCTCGGGCTCTTGTTAGCAAGGCCTTCCGTACTGGGTTTTATTGGCCGACAGCCCGAGCAAACGCACAAGACCTCGTCCAACGCTGCATCGGATGCCAACTCTTCGCTAACCAGAGCCACATGCCCCCAACTGCCTTACAAAATATCCCCATTACTTGGCCTTCCGCGGTCTGGGGACTAGACAAGGTCAGACCCCTTAAAGGGGGAAGCCATAAGAAAAAATATCTACTGGTCATGGTGGACAAATTCACTAAGTGGATAGAGGCTAAACCGGTCAAAATGGCTGAGTCCGGCCTGGTGATAGAATTCATATCCGGTGTGGTGCACCATTATGGTGTTCCACACAGCATCATCACCGACAACGGCTCTAATTTCACAGCCGATGAGGTAAAAACCTGGTGTACTAATCTTGGCATTAAACTCGATTACGCCTCCGTCTACCACCCGCAAACCAACGGTCAAGTCGATCGAGCCAATGGTCTTATTATGAGCGGCATCAAACCCAGACTAGTGCGGTCTTTGAAAGAATCAGACAAGCACTGGGTTGAGGAGCTCGACTCCGTACTCTGGGGGCTGTGGACCACGCCCAACCGTACTACCGGATACACACCTTTCTTCATGGTGTATGGTGCAGAGGCTGTGTTGCCCTGCGATATTATACATGACTCACCTCGAGTGCGTATGTACGAAGAGAAAGAGGCCGAGTTGGATCGGCAGGACAGCCTAGATGCCCTGGAGGAGGAGCGCGACGTCGCCAAAGCCCGTTCAGCATTTTATCAACAGCAGGCTCGAAGATATCAAAGCAGAGAAGTACGGGCCAAGACTTACAACGTTGGCGAACTCGTTCTACGCTTGCCAGAGAAGAAAAAGGACAAACTCAAGCCCAAATGGGAGGGTCCCTTCATAATTGACGAAGATCTTACCGGAGGAGCGTACCGTCTTCGTGATGCATCGGACAATCGCCTAGAGCCGAACCCCTGGAACGCGGCCAGACTCCGAAGGTTCTATGCCTAGCGCCGAATTCCTTGTTTGTCTCCTTCTCCTCTATAGTTTCCATTACTTTTTCTCTCTTTTCTGCATTTATTTCTTCGCTTTAAAGCTCTCATATGGCTTGACCGAACACCATCGACGTACACATCTTTATATATGTACGTCCATTATACCTGGGGGCTTCTTGGATAGAAGCTTTTTCATTATTCACGGAGCATCAAGCTCTTCACATATGCGTTTTCTTCCATATGTACCTTTTCTTCGCCATTATATGCATCGATATGACTTAAGTTTTGGCCAAGCTGGGTTGCCTGGCTCCTGTGCTTATGCCCTACATTCCCGTTAGTTCGGCTAGGGCATAAAGGGAGCACCTCTGCGATTGTTACTGCCGGGTCATCTGGATGTGTACCTCAGACTGGGTGAAGCCGAAAGCTAGCATTCTTAAGGGAATATTTGGTCGGTGAATTAAAGACGTCTTTTCATTTATTCCATTGCGAACCCCCAGAAGTTATACACATTGTGATTTTCTCATCACAATTCAGACATGTACATTCAATGCATGCACACCCAGGGAAAGGAACCCTTAACGGAACTATTCTCTCTGGAAGATGTTTCTTACAATCTCAATGTAATATAACATAGCTAGCCGGATACAACTTGTCTGTTCAAGCAACTATGACCCCTACGCCTAGTTTTCCATGCATACCCCGGCCTATTCGGCCGCGACGGTATTCGAAAACACTCCGCACCTTTGGGTCCGAAGGTTGAAGCGAAAAGGTCTGCCATGACAAATGATATACAATTCAGCTAGAGTTCCACATGATGAGGAAAGTACATAGTCACTTGGACTCGAACACTTCCTCCTCTACACCATCCAACAGGCAGTCTAACTTACAATCCCGTTGGGAATATTTGGCGGCCACCTCTACTTGGACAAGGTTTGGCAATGAGTGGGGGTCATTTTGACCATGCCAGCGTGGTGACCGCGTGAGGACACGGCTCTGGCAACGTGCCCGACGCGCTCTGCGCTGCGCCCTTGTCTCTGTTGCGTGTGTGATCGAAACAGAGATCGCCGCCGACTGCCGCACCACACCACCACCTCTGTCTCTTCACACTTGACCTCTCCCTGGCACTCGCTTACACCGGAGACACTGCAGCGGGCACGGGCACATCGCGGCCAAAAGCCACAGTGCGCCTCGTGCCTCTGTCCTCTTCCTCCACCACCTCCTGTGCTCGTCCGCACGCTGCATAGCTCCCGCGTGAATGCTGAGCCTCTCCACCCCTCGCTGACACCGTTCGTCCTCGCTCGCCGGCTTCCAGAGAGCTCCGGCGGAGCCACGTACCCCTCTCCCCCTCTGGCTATAAATTCAAGCCCCTCCCACCGCTCCGAGCACTCCAAACCCACCACACAACCACCACAAGCCCGTAGCATAGCCGCAGCCCGACCGGGCAGGCCTCTGGCCGCCGTCCCCGACCGAGCTCACCGGCGATCCCAGCAGCCCCTCCTCCTTGGTCCAGTGCCCCTCGAGCTCGAGCAACTTCTCAGGCAACTCCTTGGAGGTCCACTGGTGCCGTCTGGACACGTTGGAGCCCCTCGAACTGCCTCTCTCCGTCGTCTTCTTATTCTCTGGAGAGACCCGACCGCAGCTGCCGCTTGCGAGCTTGGTTGCGAGCTACTCCGATCACCTCTCATTGAGCCATGAGTACAGGTAGGTGTGCCTCGACCCCCTCTCTCTTTCTATCCCTCTGTATTCACCCTAGGACCTCTCCTCGCCGGTGTGAGCTCTGGCGAAGCACCGCCATTGCTCTCTTTCTCTCCCCCTCCCTCCTCACCTGACCAGCGGGGCTCGCTGTCAGCCTCTCCACTCGCGCCCGAAACAGTACGAGTGGAGGCATATTCGTAGAATACGTCATCGACGTCACCCCCCTGGTTTTCAGTTTAATTCAAATTTAATTCAAAAATTTGACCAGCACCTTTGACTAGCCATAACTCCTAAACTATATGTCCAACTGAGTTGATTCTTTTTGCATTGTGTTTGTTTTGAAAATTTCTAGCAGCACACCAAAGTTGAGATTCTTCCTTGCTATCTAGAATTGATGAGTAATGCAATTACGAATTTTTGATGAGTAATGCAATTACGAATTTTTGATGATGTTGATCTGTCACTTTGAGTGGTATGTTTTGCATGTCGAATAGTTGCATGATCATGGCATATGATGACTCGAGTTATTTTATTTTCAAGTTAAACCTGATGCGAATCCAACTTCAATATAGCATTGATCGAGTCATGGTGCCACTGAATCAGGTTTTTCCCAGTGCGACCACATTTACCTTTATGGGGAGGTCTTCATTCGGTCCGTTGTCATGCCTCTGGTGGGTCCCTCCAACGAGGGAAGGTTATGGGCGTGCGGTACCCTGGCCCGGTAAGCAGACATAACCTTGTGTGCCCATTTGTTGTGATGGTACCTTGTCCCCGTTTGGGACCGTTTTTGCCACGACGGTGGCCGTTGATGCCTTTGGTAGGCACGGGGCCACCCAGGACATAGCCCAGTGGGGAGTTGGTGGGAGTGGCCGGGAGAGTGTCATGGCAATGGGGGAGTTTCGTCGGAATGCTATTGGTCCACCCGAATGGGATGACGAGACCATGGATTCCGTGGTGTGGGTAAAGTGCGCTACCTCTGCAGAGTGTATTTAATCTATCGATAGCCGCATCCTCGGTTATGGACATAGCTTGTGAGTAAGTCACACCAGTCTGTCAGCTCTCAGACTGGAAGATCCTCGACCATCAACCCCTCGGCGACCCTCAACCCCTCGGCGGGGGGGGGGGGGGGGGGGGGGGGGGGGGGGGGGGGGGGGGGGGGGGGGGGGGGGGGGGGGGGGGGGGGGGGGGGGGGGGGGGGGGGGGGGGGGGGGGGGGGGGGGGGGGGGGGGGGGGGGGGGGGGGGGGGGGGGGGGGGGGGGGGGGGGGGGGGGGGGGGGGGGGGGGGGGGGGGGGGGGGGGGGGGGGGGGGGGGGGGGGGGGGGGGGGGGGGGGGGGGGGGGGGGGGGGGGGGGGGGGGGGGGGGGGGGGGGGGGGGGGGGGGGGGGGGGGGGGGGGGGGGGGGGGGGGGGGGGGGGGGGGGGGGGGGGGGGGGGGGGGGGGGGGGGGGGGGGGGGGGGGGGGGGGGGGGGGGGGGGGGGGGGGGGGGGGGGGGGGGGGGGGGGGGGGGGGGGGGGGGGGGGGGGGGGGGGGGGGGGGGGGGGGGGGGGGGGGGGGGGGGGGGGGGGGGGGGGGGGGGGGGGGGGGGGGGGGGGGGGGGGGGGGGGGGGGGGGGGGGGGGGGGGGGGGGGGGGGGGGGGGGGGGGGGGGGGGGGGGGGGGGGGGGGGGGGGGGGGGGGGGGGGGGGGGGGGGGGGGGGGGGGGGGGGGGGGGGGGGGGGGGGGGGGGGGGGGGGGGGGGGGGGGGGGGGGGGGGGGGGGGGGGGGGGGGGGGGGGGGGGGGGGGGGGGGGGGGGGGGGGGGGGGGGGGGGGGGGGGGGGGGGGGGGGGGGGGGGGGGGGGGGGGGGGGGGGGGGGGGGGGGGGGGGGGGGGGGGGGGGGGGGGGGGGGGGGGGGGGGGGGGGGGGGGGGGGGGGGGGGGGGGGGGGGGGGGGGGGGGGGGGGGGGGGGGGGGGGGGGGGGGGGGGGGGGGGGGGGGGGGGGGGGGGGGGGGGGGGGGGGGGGGGGGGGGGGGGGGGGGGGGGGGGGGAGAGAGAGAGAGAGAGAGAGAGAGAGAGAGAGGGAGAGGAGGGGGTGGGCCGTTAGGGCCGTTAGGTAGTGGCCTCTTTACCGTCTGCTAGCGGACGACAAAGAAACTTAGCCATCTGCTAGAAAACGGCAAAGAGGTGGGGTGGGCCATTGCAATAAGGCTGCCTCCACTGGACCCCACCCCACCTCTTTTCCGTCAGCTAGCAGATGGCAACATTTCTTTGCCGTCGGCTAGCAAACGGCAAAGAACTGGCTGCTGGCAAATAGTATCTTTGCCGTCAATGATGTCTTTGCCATTCATTTTTTATAAGCAGATGGCAAATGCCTTCTTTGCCGTACGCTAGCAGATGGCAAAGAGCATGCACTGGCAGGTGCACGGTCGCGTGAAAGTCGTCGGGGACCTTGTGGAACCCCGTGGCATCAAGGTCAGCGACAGTGTGTGGCTCCCAGCCCATCAATGCCATGGGGATGGGCACTGGCACAGTCGGGGCCACGGGAGCCGGAACAGGCGCGGCGTCTTCCCGCAAGGCCAGTTCAAGCTCATCCCAAAGCACCTTATGTTCTTGAGACTCCAGCTGGGTGTCTTCCTCAGGAAACTGGAAGACTAAGGGAAGACCATCATGATGCAGCCTGGCGTATGGTTAGGTCGGGCTGGTTGGAGGTAGATGACAGGAGAATCGGAGAGGAAGAGAGAAGATTGTAGCGATAATGTAACAGCCTGGATTTTTGCCCTTTTCTTTTTCCTTTGATTTCCTTGGATTTCCTTATTCGATTTGTTTTTTCCGTGGCTATGTGGTTCTGAAACTTGGGAAGATCATGTCTTCCTAGGTTTATAGTGGCTTGTCACCCTCATCATCATCCCAATATCATGTCATTTCCATCCTTGACCTAACCCAATATTCTTTTATTGGGAATATTCCTTTTTCTATTAAAGGAATAACCCTTTAAATCGTAGGTTGTGAAGGAACCTATATTTTTGTCACTCCCAAAATTCCCAAATAATTCTCATAAATTGTTTGGGTCAGATCTTCCTCAAATATGTCAAAACCCTTCCTTGGCATCATCAAAGATAATTCACAAATATTCCTTTTCTGATTCTGCCCTAAGTGGTGGCTTGAGAAGGAAGTGTCATTTATCTTTGCTTATTTGATCCCAAACTTTTTGGACATCTTTTCCTGTCCATATCATTGCCCCATGCCAAAATTCAACTCAATTTGCCAAGTAAATATTACTGAGCAATTTTTCAAAGTTCCTGTCTGAGGGAAGTGATTGTGAAGGAAGTACAAGCTAGGCATATCCAAATGATTTCAAATTTTGCAAGGTCCTTCATATGATCAAATCATGATGCTCCACCAAATTTGAGCTCATGTAACTCATCTATGTGAGCCCAGCTCCAAATCTTGGTTTCTGGTCAGATTTTCAGTTTGTGAAGCAACTATATTTTATATTGCTTCATTTAAGCTGAAAATTTTCCAGGGCATTCTCCCATCCATATAAACTCTCTCCACCAAGTTTTGGCCCATTTAATAAATCCATTTGCCTTGTGCAATTTTTCCAAAATTTGGTCCAGAGAGATGCTTTGTGAAGCAAGTGCTATTTTGATTCATCCAAATGGCATGAAACTTTTTGGGCATCTTCATATCTTCAAATCATTGGGCCATGCCCAATTTCAGATGAACTTACATCTTCATGTTAGTGCAACTTTATCATCTCTAATTCTGGCCATTATAGTGGTTTCTACCGCAAGTACCATCTAAACTCCTCCCCCTGAGCTAATATTTGGTGATCAACATCATCTTAACATATGGTCATTACCAGACAAAACATTTCCTTCGTTCCAAAGCTGGTGTCCCCAGTGCACAGCACAAACACTTGGCTGTTGGTCTGCTTTGGGGCCATCTGCAAATCTCTTCTTTGCCCCCAGGATCTTTTCTTCCTTCATTGAACCTAAGGGCACCACAGACTATATACTAGACATGGTCGTTCCGGCCAAACCGAGCCATTTTGCACCAGTGCCTGTGGTGATCACGCTTGTGTCATGGCAAACTCGCGCTCTGGCTCGTTCTGGCCACTGTTCTCGTCTCCTCCCTCCTTGTCTCGACCTCCAACTTTGTCCATGAGCTTCCCCGTGAGCCTCTGCGTCGCCCTGCGCCCCTGCCTCATCGTCGTTCACCTTAAATGCGCCGCTAGCGCCATGCCCGTGCCGCGTCCAGCCTCTATCCACCATTAGTGCCCTGTTGAAGCTTGCCCGTGAAGCTCTAGAGCCCTCCTCGCGGCAATATAAGAGTCCCCCGAGGTCCTCTGAAACTCACTCATCCCTCCCTTGCCTCATTTGGTCATAGGAGTCACCACATCTCACCGTTTACTCCTCAGACCGTCGTGATCTCGCCGGGGTTCATCTCGGTTCCGACCTCCTCGGGCCTCCTCTCCTCCTCTCGAGCGTCCAACTAGTTTCACCTCATCCCGGCGCACCTCCCCCACCTCTTCATTTTGCCCCGGAGCCCCTCTGGCCACGTGCTCCTCGTCCGGCCGCCGCCCGTGCCTCTTGGTCACCTCGTCGGCTCCCCCATCCGGAGCTCCTCTCTCTATCCTGACTCCGTCAACGCACTCCCCACACATCCACGAGCCTTCCCATTTCCTCCGTTTGTCGCCGGAGCCACCAGAGCTCCCCACCCATCTCCACCATCGCTGCCAGCATCTCTCTGTTCTTCCCGTAGCGCTGCCTCTCCCCGTCATCCCGGGTGCCGGCTAATCCTCTGAACGGGTGCGGCAGCGGTACCGCCGGTGTGCTCGACCGGGCCGGAGCTCGCCGGAGCCTGCCTCTACTTCGCCTCTGCCTCGCCTCTATCTCGGTCGGGGCCCGAGCAAGGTAGAAGATGAGCGACGCCTGCCCCCCCTATCACGTGGGCCTCGCCTATAAGCGAGGCAAAGCCCGGGCCCAGGTACGTTAAGTGGAGACGGTTTCTCGGAATGCACTTTCCAAACTCTGAAAGCGTATTTCTTTCCTTCTTTGGCTAAAATGCGTTTTCTCTTGAGGAAAACGTATTTCTCTCTACTGCGGCTCTAAATGCATTTTCCTTTTCAGAAAATGTATCGGCCCGAAGGCGTTCAGTTTTTCCTCCAGCGGCCTGTTTGCTGAAAAAATTTCATCGATAGGTCCCTGATCTTCAATCCTTCATATCTCGACGACCGTAACTCCGATCAAGGTGGAACCAGCACTCACTTCTTCGTCTCGTCGAGCTCTATCTTTTGGTAACATTTTCATGAGGTGGTCCCATAGTGAAAATGACCATTTTGCCCTTGATTCAAATCAGCCCCTCCGAGAGGGAACCGTCCGGCGTTTCGTTCTGCGGCTTCACCGCACTTCTTCCCGGAGTCCCCGTCACCCCCAGGCAAGCCATGACAACCACTTGCATGATTGCATGCAGTAGCCATGGTTTTCAACTTGAATATTTAATAAATCTTTGCTTGTTTGTCTGCAACTGTTATCATTGTTTCGGTACTGCTTATAATTCCATGTTCACCTTCGTGCATTGATTCGATGCATATGGTTATCATGCTAGTGTTACTTTCATATGACATGCTTGGTAGTAGTACCTGTTGGTATTGGTCATGTTCTTTGGTGCATGACTATTGTCTCTTACCGAGTACCATGGTTATGCATGTTTCATGTTCATCTAGCTGGTTATATGCTTACCTGGTAGTATTGCCGTTATGTTCTTGCATCATGGTTATTTCTGATGCTAGTGGTCATGTTATGCTATGAGTAGTGTTATACTTGTGATATTGATTCTCATCAGTATGCCATGTTCATGCGGATATATGATGTATTGTTGTTGTTATGCTCGATGATTATGTTGCACCTCCATGCTTATGTTGATATCATACTCATGCATTATAGTTGCATCATGTTATATTGTATGACTCAGCATCATTTGCATTCAAGTTTAACCAGACTTAAATGAACTTGAACAACTGTTGGCTGAGTCATGGTGCCACCACATCGAGCTGACCAGTGCAGCCACATTTACCTTTTATGGGAAGGTCCTAACTGGGTCTATTGTCATGCCTCTCGCCGGTGCCTCCAACAAGGGAAGGTTTTGCGCAGGCGCTACCTTGGCCGGGTAGGACGGCATAAGCCTTGTGTGCCCATGGTTGGTTTTGAGCTCATGTCCCCGTTTGGGACCGTTTATTGTTTTGCCATGACGGTGGCCGTTGATACCTTTGGTAGGCACGGGGCCACCCACGACTTAGCCCAAAGGGGAGTTGGTCAGAGTGGCCGGGAGAGTGTCATGGCAGTAGATCGGTTTTGTCAGAACGTCATTGGTCCACCCGAACGGGAGTGCAAGGCCATGGATTCCGTGGTGTGGGTACAGTGTGCTAACCTCTGCATAGTGTGTATTAAATCTATCAATAACCGTGCCCGCGGATAAGGGCCCAGTTCGTAGTTGCTCACACTATGAGTCAACAGTAATAATAATAATAATAATAATAATAATAATAATAATAATAATTATAATAATAATAATAATAATAATAATAATAATAATAATAATGTGCTTAATAACAACCCTGGTTCGATTATGAGAAAGAGGTTGATTTTGATTGTGAGTTGATCACCGTGGTATCGAGGATACCGAGTTGTTGGATATTTGTGGTGTTATGCGAGAATCACGGGTAAAGGTCAAGCTCCTTGTGGTCATGTAAAGATTACTACGGTATGGTAATACCAAGCTTGATTGGATCCTGAGATCATCATGTGATGTCCGTAATGGTAAGCTTGTGAATGTGATGGTTACGAGGTTACCCGAGCAGAGTAAGTTGGTGCATGATAATGTCATCATGTTGCTTGTAGTATCATCATGTTCATATGTTCTTGCCATGCTAAATTTGTATCATGTTCAGTTGTGCATGCCATTTTGTTCTGTTAGTATCATGCTCATGATTGATTTAACTTGCAAATGCCATGCTATTGTTTGTCTTGACAGCTTTTGGTTATTGTGAGCTTGCAAGTACATTCAATGTACTGATCTGGGTGTAATGCCAGTTTGCAGGTCGTGCCTAGATTGCTTGCTTGTTTGGTGTCGTTCCTATGTTTGCGAGCTAGGATAAACGTTCCAGCCAGAGTCCCTGCGGATTGGAGTCCATCATCACCGTTCGTTGTTCCGTCACCAGTAGTTGTTCCGCTGCCTCAACTTGTTATGCTACTTGCATAGAGCGGGGGGGGGGGGGGGGGGGGGGGGGGGGGGGGGGGGGGGGGGGGGGGGGGGGGGGGGGGGGGGGGGGGGGGGGGGGGGGGGGGGGGGGGGGGGGGGGGGGGGGGGGGGGGGGGGGGGGGGGGGGGGGGGGGGGGGGGGGGGGGGGGGGGGGGGGGGGGGGGGGGGGGGGGGGGGGGGGGGGGGGGGGGGGGGGGGGGGGGGGGGGGGGGGGGGGGGGGGGGGGGGGGGGGGGGGGGGGGGGGGGGGGGGGGGGGGGGGGGGGGGGGGGGGGGGGGGGGGGGGGGGGGGGGGGGGGGGGGGGGGGGGGGGGGGGGGGGGGGGGGGGGGGGGGGGGGGGGGGGGGGGGGGGGGGGGGGGGGGGGGGGGGGGGGGGGGGGGGGGGGGGGGGGGGGGGGGGGGGGGGGGGGGGGGGGGGGGGGGGGGGGGGGGGGGGGGGGGGGGGGGGGGGGGGGGGGGGGGGGGGGGGGGGGGGGGGGGGGGGGGGGGGGGGGGGGGGGGGGGGGGGGGGGGGGGGGGGGGGGGGGGGGGGGGGGGGGGGGGGGGGGGGGGGGGGGGGGGGGGGGGGGGGGGGGGGGGGGGGGGGGGGGGGGGGGGGGGGGGGGGGGGGGGGGGGGGGGGGGGGGGGGGGGGGGGGGGGGGGGGGGGGGGGGGGGGGGGGGGGGGGGGGGGGGGGGGGGGGGGGGGGGGGGGGGGGGGGGGGGGGGGGGGGGGGGGGGGGGGGGGGGGGGGGGGGGGGGGGGGGGGGGGGGGGGGGGGGGGGGGGGGGGGGGGGGGGGGGGGGGGGGGGGGGGGGGGGGGGGGGGGGGGGGGGGGGGGGGGGGGGGGGGGGGGGGGGGGGGGGGGGGGGGGGGGGGGGGGGGGGGGGGGGGGGGGGGGGGGGGGGGGGGGGGGGGGGGGGGGGGGGGGGGGGGGGGGGGGGGGGGGGGGGGGGGGGGGGGGGGGGGGGGGGGGGGGGGGGGGGGGGGGGGGGGGGGGGGGGGGGGGGGGGGGGGGGGGGGGGGGGGGGGGGGGGGGGGGGGGGGGGGGGGGGGGGGGGGGGGGGGGGGGGGGGGGGGGGGGGGGGGGGGGGGGGGGGGGGGGGGGGGGGGGGGGGGGGGGGGGGGGGGGGGGGGGGGGGGGGGGGGGGGGGGGGGGGGGGGGGGGGGGGGGGGGGGGGGGGGGGGGGGGGGGGGGGGGGGGGGGGGGGGGGGGGGGGGGGGGGGGGGGGGGGGGGGGGGGGGGGGGGGGGGGGGGGGGGGGGGGGGGGGGGGGGGGGGGGGGGGGGGGGGGGGGGGGGGGGGGGGGGGGGGGGGGGGGGGGGGGGGGGGGGGGGGGGGGGGGGGGGGGGGGGGGGGGGGGGGGGGGGGGGGGGGGGGGGGGGGGGGGGGGGGGGGGGGGGGGGGGGGGGGGGGGGGGGGGGGGGGGGGGGGGGGGGGGGGGGGGGGGGGGGGGGGGGGGGGGGGGGGGGGGGGAACAAGTGACTACATACGGAGCAAAATGAGTGAATCTACACTCTAAAATATGTCTATATACATCCGTATGTGGCAGCCCAATTGAAATCTCTAAAAAGACAAATATTTAGGAATGAAGGGAGTAAAATGTAAGCCATTCATGGTCCTCAATTCAATATTTAAAATGAACAGGAAGCTGAAACATGAATATTGAGTCTAGTACTACACACATGCAAACGATGTGTTTAGGTCTCTCCATCGACACCCCCACCCCCCAACGCCCAACACACACATACTTCCTGCATCGGTTGATGTTCATTTCTTTATTAATAGAGCTATTGGTATCCGACACACGCGCACTCATTATTGCTCTTCATGTTTCGCTCTCCATTTATGCCATTCCCGCCCTCACACTCTCAACAAATGTATTTCTCACACACAACCTCGTCGTGCCCTCCATGACAAACGCTCTCTCTCTCTCTCTCAAGACACATGTGTTGCCTTTGTAAAACACCTTCACCGTGCGCGCACACACAAAGTCTATCTAGGCCACTCTCTCGGTAACTATCTCCCTCCAGCCCTCACCACAACTTCGCCGCACGATATCTTGGTGTATCATCTTTAACATTCGAGTGTATGCTAGGCCACACTCCCTCGATCTCTCCCTCTATAAATGACTCGATTGACCTCCCTTTTTCGCATCGTCTCTCTCACACATAGACGCTCGCACTAGACCTCTCGCATAGGCGGAGCTATGTAGATTGTCGGGGGTTAACCCTCGACCTTTGATAAAATTGTGAAGCTCTGTTTAGGATTGTTTAGATTATATTTTTTGAACATTATATTTATCTGCACCCTCCCAAACATCGATTGGTTGTGCAACCTGTCGGTGTCAAAACCGGCGGATCTCGGGTAGGGGGTCCCGAACTGTGCGTCTAAGGTCAATGGTAACAGGAAACAGGGGACACGATGTTTACCCAGGTTCGAGCCCTCTGTATGGAGGTAATACCCTACTTCCTACTTGATTGATCTTGATGAATATGAGTATTACAAGAGTTGATCTACCACGAGATCGTAATGGCTGAAACCCTAGAAGTCTAGCCTGTATGATTATGATTGTCCCTATGGACTAAACCCTCCGGTTTATATAGACACCGGACGGGACTAGGGTTGTACAAAGTCAGTTACAGAGAAAGGAATCTTCATATCCGAACGCCAAGCTTGCCATCCATGCCAAGGAGAGTCCCATCCGGACATGGGTGAGAGTCTTCGGTCTTGTATCTTCACAGCCCATCAGTTGGACCCATGTCCAACAGGCCGGACGCCCAAGGACCCCTTAGTCCAGGACTCCCTCAGTAGCCCCTGAACCAGGCTTCAATGACGAGGTGTCCGACGCGCAGATTATCTTCGGCATTGCAAGACGGGTTCCTCCTCCGAATACTCCAAAACAGCCTTCGAACACAAAGAACGTGTTCGGCTCTGCAAAACAAGTACCACACACCACCGCAGAGAGTATAATATTTCACGAGTCCAATCCACTGACAACTTTTGTAGCGCGACACCACATCACCACCCAGTCATTATTTCAAACCGTTTTTCGGCCTGCCACTCCATGTTTTGAGATGCGGTTTCATTGGCACATCTTGTCAAAGCAGAGATCGTGTCCCCTTATTACGGGATTCTCATCAATACGGGCGTGGGTAATCCAACCGTGCCATCTGCATGGCCCTTGGGAAATAAACGAGTTTTAAGGCGAGTGGGGAGGCGCTTGATATTTGCTGCCTTTATAAGGAGATAAGGATTCATCTCCTTTCACCCATGCCTTCTCTCTCTCTGCCCACCCATTCTCGAGCTCCAGCGCCCAAGCCCTCATCTCTTCCACCTCAAGAAAGCACTCCGATCATGTCTGGATTCGGAGCGTAGGGCAAGTGGATGGTCTCCTCCATTAAGGAGAAGGACATCACCAAGCTCCGGGAGGCCGGATATTTGGCCAAGGAGGTCGCCCACCGGCTTCTGACCAAGGGATAGATCGTCCCTGCCCCGGAGCCCCATGAGAGGGTAGTGTTCATCCCCCACTTCGTCCGCGGGCTGGGATTTCCACTCCACCCATTCGTCTGCGGACTCATGTTCTACTATGGGGTGGATTTCCATGATCTGGCCCCCAACTCCTTCCTCAACATCTTGGCATTTATAGTCATGTGCGAGGCCTTCCTCCGCATCTCACCCCACTTCAGATTGTGGCTGAAGATCTTCAATGTGAAGCCGAAGGTGGTGGACGGCCAACATGCAGAGTGCGGAGGCGCCATGGTGAGCAAGATGCCCAACGTCATATGGCCCAAAGGTACTTTCGTGGAGACCGTCAAGGGGTGGCAACAGCAGTGGTTCTATGTCACGGAGCCACGCGACACCACCTGGGCCGAGGCTCCCGAGTTCAAGTCCGAGGGCCCGATGCGGCTCACCTCCTGGCTAGAGAAGGGCC
This sequence comes from Thinopyrum obtusiflorum, assembly GCA_036873465.1. Lineage (NCBI taxonomy): Eukaryota > Viridiplantae > Streptophyta > Magnoliopsida > Poales > Poaceae > Thinopyrum > Thinopyrum obtusiflorum. The sequence goes on from JAAAWM010012093.1 coordinate 150,634, forward strand.
TAGACTGGGCCTCGTCGGACGAGCTGACAACGCTGCAGATGCGCATCAAGAGCATGGTCGACAAGAACATCAAGCTCGTCAATGTGATCCAGGTGATGCTCTTTCGCCAGATCCTTCCAATGCAAAGCCGGACCTGCAATTTGTGGGAGTTCAATCCGGCCAAGCACCAGACCCTGCAACACTTCTTCGGCATTACGCACGAAGGTATTTGGAAGGTGCTCTTCAGGGCCAACGAGACGTGGCCGAAGGAGACCGAAGACCGTGGGTACAACCTGACACACCCCGCCAGTCCGGTGAGTTTTTCCGTATTTTCAAGGTGTATCCTTTACTTTATATACCCAAGGAGAATGTTTGAACTTCCCCATCTTACTTCCTCAGAGCTGGACAAAGAAGGTGGAGCTGGTCAAGAGTCCGGCTCCACTGCCCGAAGACCCAGCAATTCCACTTCTGACGAAGATGCTGGTTACAACGCCCTACCAGGTGCCGAAGAAGAAGGCCAAGGGGACCAGAGGCGGTCTCCGCCACAAGGGCACTTCGGACGTGACGTCCGGAGACGCCGAGACCCATTCCCCACCCGCCACCGACAACGAGGAGGAGGAGGAAGAAAGCAACTCCCCCCTGAGGGGGGAAGGAAGAAAAGTGCGGCCTCCACACGTCTGGAGGCCGAAGCGTCGAAGAGGGGGAGAGCCTCCCTTGCGGCCGACACCGCGCCGGATACCGACAGCAGCTCGGAGTGGCGCCCCAGGAATAAGCCCCTGGCCGGATCATAAGTATTCGAAGGCTCTGACGTGCTTATATGTCCGACCCCTTTATCTCGTAATTCTAATGTGTTGAATCATGCACTACAAAAAAAGACACATCCGTGACATTTTGGGCCGAACGAATTTTTTTCCTGTCATACTTATGACACTTCTATGACGATAATTGACAAAACCTGGTATCATCACAGATGTGGTGGGCTCCTACTTCTATGACAAAAAATCATGACAGAAAATGGGCTTTTCGTCCTGGGCGGGCCGGAGACGCAGCTGCATGACATTCTTTGGGCCGTCCATGATGGAAAAAACAGTGGTAGAAGCAAGGGCAAGGAAAATATCGGGGTGTTCCTGGTTACGGTGGGTGGTCGGGGCTGAGCGATGCGCGTTTCTCTCGTACACGCACGTGCATGGGTGCGAGGCGTTGGGCTCAAACTGAACCCGAGAGAGGCGTTGGGCTCTAACTGAACCCGAGCGATTGCACTACAGGCTACGCGTTACTGAACCCGAGCGATCGATCGATGGCTGTTAACTGAACCCGATCGAGCGATGGGGGGGGGGGGGGGGGGGGGGGGGGGGGGGGGGGGGGGGGGGGGGGGGGGGGGGGGGGGGGGGGGGGGGGGGGGGGGGGGGGGGGGGGGGGGGGGGGGGGGGGGGGGGGGGGGGGGGGGGGGGGGGGGGGGGGGGGGGGGGGGGGGGGGGGGGGGGGGGGGGGGGGGGGGGGGGGGGGGGGGGGGGGGGGGGGGGGGGGGGGGGGGGGGGGGGGGGGGGGGGGGGGGGGGGGGGGGGGGGGGGGGGGGGGGGGGGGGGGGGGGGGGGGGGGGGGGGGGGGGGGGGGGGGGGGGGGGGGGGGGGGGGGGGGGGGGGGGGGGGGGGGGGGGGGGGGGGGGGGGGGGGGGGGGGGGGGGGGGGGGGGGGGGGGGGGGGGGGGGGGGGGGGGGGGGGGGGGGGGGGGGGGGGGGGGGGGGGGGGGGGGGGGGGGGGGGGGGGGGGGGGGGGGGGGGGGGGGGGGGGGGGGGGGGGGGGGGGGGGGGGGGGGGGGGGGGGGGGGGGGGGGGGGGGGGGGGGGGGGGGGGGGGGGGGGGGGGGGGGGGGGGGGGGGGGGGGGGGGGGGGGGGGGGGGGGGGGGGGGGGGGGGGGGGGGGGGGGGGGGGGGGGGGGGGGGGGGGGGGGGGGGGGGGGGGGGGGGGGGGGGGGGGGGGGGGGGGGGGGGGGGGGGGGGGGGGGGGGGGGGGGGGGGGGGGGGGGGGGGGGGGGGGGGGGGGGGGGGGGGGGGGGGGGGGGGGGGGGGGGGGGGGGGGGGGGGGGGGGGGGGGGGGGGGGGGGGGGGGGGGGGGGGGGGGGGGGGGGGGGGGGGGGGGGGGGGGGGGGGGGGGGGGGGGGGGGGGGGGGGGGGGGGGGGGGGGGGGGGGGGGGGGGGGGGGGGGGGGGGGGGGGGGGGGGGGGGGGGGGGGGGGGGGGGGGGGGGGGGGGGGGGGGGGGGGGGGGGGGGGGGGGGGGGGGGGGGGGGGGGGGGGGGGGGGGGGGGGGGGGGGGGGGGGGGGGGGGGGGGGGGGGGGGGGGGGGGGGGGGGGGGGGGGGGGGGGGGGGGGGGGGGGGGGGGGGGGGGGGGGGGGGGGGGGGGGGGGGGGGGGGGGGGGGGGGGGGGGGGGGGGGGGGGGGGGGGGGGGGGGGGGGGGGGGGGGGGGGGGGGGGGGGGGGGGGGGGGGGGGGGGGGGGGGGGGGGGGGGGGGGGGGGGGGGGGGGGGGGGGGGGGGGGGGGGGGGGGGGGGGGGGGGGGGGGGGGGCACGACCGGCGCTGGTTTGGGCGGCTGGAGCAAGAAGACCAGAGGTTGAAGAAGCACTACGGTCGTTGGATGGACATCGTACGGTCACTGGAGCTAGAATCATTCATATTGACTAAGTTGACAAAGCCCTCCATCCCCGTCAACTTAGTAGGCCCACAAGTTAGCCTCCCACCAAGGTGGGTCCCAGCTAGCAGGGGGAGTATTCATTTTTTTCTGCGTAATAAGGAGGCACTTCCGGTGGGTCCGAGCTGACAGCGGGGGGAACATTTTTTTCGCGAAATACGGTGACCCGTCCGGTGGGTCCAAGCAATCAGGGGGGAAACATTTTTTTCGCAAAATACGGTGGCCCGTCCGGTGGGTACCTGCTGTTAGGTGGAGGAATCATTATTTTCCGCGTAATAAGGAGGCACTTCCATGCTGCGGCCGTGGAACCAGCTGTCAGCCTCTCCATGTACAGTACACTTTCGATGGAAGTCGTTCCTTGACCACGTTGACCACGCCGTGTTCCGTTGCATGCATGCGTCCATGGGTGTGGTGCATCCCCACTGTCAGCCTCTCACGTACAGTCATCTTCCGATGACTCTCGGTTGTTGAGCATGTTGATCACACCGTGCCGAGCGCACCAAAGGCCGGTGGACGACGGTGAGGCCCCAGACTGGAACGACCTAGAGATGGGGAAGATGGGGCAGTGGAGTCGCAGATGGAGAGGAGTGGGAAACTTGACTGGTTCGGGTGCATGGCAGCACAGCAGCAGTGCCGCCCACGGGAGACAGGAGCAAGAACAGAGGTTGAAGAAGGAGCACGGCTGTTGGATTAACATCCAACGGTCCAGCTGCTAGAATCATTTGTTGATTAAGTTGACAAAGCCCTGCGTACATGTCCGCTTAGTAGGCCCACAAGTCAGCCACCAAATCTGACGGGTCCCAGCTGTCAACGGGAGGAATAATTTTTTTCGCACAACAAGGAGGAACTTCCTTTCGTGCGAAGATACAGCCGGTGGGTCCCAGCTCTCAGGTGGAGGAAATATTTTTTTCAGCTTAATAAGGAGGAACTTTCCTTGCGTGCGACCATGGACCTCATGGGTCCCAGCCGTCAGGCTCTCCACGTACAGTCCTCTTCCGATGACTCTTGTTTGTTGACCACGCCGCACCGAGCGCAGCAAGGCGGTGGACGACGGCGAGGCCCCGGACGGGAACGACTCGGAGATGGGAAGACGCGGCAGTGGAGTCGCAGATTGAGTGGAGGAGAAGGGTTATAACTGGTTCTGGTGCGGCGTGGGGCTGCAGTCGGTGGAGAATAACAGGAGGTGTGGAGGGGTGGAGGGATAGCCTGGCCGGCGGTGGGGTAGCGCTTCGCATTGATGCGTGCTAAGCAGAGCCGCTAGCCGCCGGAGGCCGGACCAGGCGGTCCCGGCGACGCTGGAGGAAGAAGACGAGAGATTGAAGGTGCATGTCAGCCTGATGGCGGTCCGATGGAAGTCGTTCCTTGACCAAGTTGACAACGCCCAGCGTGGGCTTCGACCTATTGGCCCACATGTCAGCCTGCAAAAATGTGGCATATATTTAACCCATGTTTTCTAGAATGTACAGTCCATTTGCTGGGCTGGGTGAACAAATAATTTCGTGTCAATGCGGCCCATTTATATTATCTAAGAAATCCCAGCCCATTTGCACTTCCTTCAAATACACGAATTAGCTGGGCTCATTATATATATAATGTTATGTTAGAAGGAGCAATTAATATCAAAAAATAAACCGAAGAGGCACATTTTTTATATACATAATTAACAAATTAGCGAGTTGTTGCTCAAAATAAAAATGAGCGCGTTATTATTACATTGGTCCTTAAAATCTTCGCAAGCTTTTGTACACAATCACCAGGATTTTCCTTGCCTGTGAGTCAAAAACAACCAGGATTTTCCTTGCCAACTTCTGTTAAACATTTACTTTTATAAGTTAATAACACGTGGGATGTTTTTATAATGTATATATAAGTCACTATAAAATATACGATAATAGTAATAATATAAATATATATAATGTGGTTAAAAAATACATTGGGCTACCGATCTTTAAGAAAAAGCCCATAGGCCGGTATGGACCTCAAAAAATAAGTTGAAACCACTGTCACCGTATGTCGTGGGTTACGCATGTTAAAATACAAAACCTAGGCCTAGCTGATACTTGTTCGCCCTCTGGAAAAAAATGATAACAGATCCCCGAGCGAACTGGATTAAAGAGGGGGCCGGCGGCACGACTGAAGAAGCACATCAGGAGCGAATTTTTTTTCTTCAGTGGATGGCTCTCGATGGCATTTTTTTACTTGCCTCTGCACCATACAACTTGTATTTTTAGCCTCCCAGTCCGTGGTGGACCAGCAGCCCATTTGCTGGGCGGGCCAACCTACAGAAACCAGCACTCGATTTTTCATCATGCCCCAAAAACAACGCAGTACTATGTTTGTTTTGAGGCCGAAAACATTACGGCAGGGGTTGAGCGGGGGAGGGGGCAAGACAGAGCAAAAAGATTAAAAAGAGCTGATGTGCCGTTGCTACCCTAACAGAGCAGGTGCAATTCTTCTCAGGAAGAAGGTGTGCCGTTGACACCCACACGTCACATACCCCACAGTAGGCATACTAACAAGTTCACACACAAGCACAACAGAGAAGGTAAACATTCGTATCAAACTCAGGTTCTTAGGACACGTTCATATTCATAGCCAACATTCACTATCAACAACTCAAAAGATTTTCATATATACACAAGTTCAGCATGTCTATGGATCCAAATGATTGATAGATCACACAACAATATTCATAGATAATTCACAAAAAGATTCAGATATACACATGTTCAGTATGTTTATGCATCCAAATGATTGAGATCACAGCCAATATGATCCATGGACGAACTTTAATTACCTAGGGTACAGACTGGTAAATGGTGTTCAGTCGGAGGTACTTCTTGCTAAAATTATTGCTTGTACGAGTAAACTTTCGAGTACATAAGAGGCAGCACAGACAATCTGAACTTTGCTTGTAGGTTTATCCTCAAATAGTGGCCTCGTGCCGAGGGACGTTTGAGCAACTTGGCCACTACTTTCATCCAACTAGATTACTGGCTCATCTTGGTCCTGTAGCTCGCCAAAATTCTACATTGCAGATTGGTAAATGGTGTTCAGTCGGAGGTACTTCTTGCTAAAATTAATGCTTGTACGAATAAACTTTCGAGTACATAAGAGGCAGCACAGACAATCTGAACTTTGTTTGTAGGTTTATCCTCAAATAGTGGCCTCATGCCAAGGCAGGTTTGAGCAACTTGGCCACTACTTTCATCCAACTAGTTTACTAGCTCATCTTGGTCCTGTAGCTCACCAAAATTCTACATTGCAGACGAGAAAGGAGGCGGTTGAGAAAATGAACCACCCAAATTTTTTGTGCAGTTCAACTGAAATGGAGCATCCCTGGCGTGCAGACTGATTAAGTGCCAGATGAATATACGCGTCAACCAACTTGTCTAGAATCTTTAGACTCCATGCCATACAGTTCGCTACCATATGTGCCGATAACCAAAAGGCACAAGTTGGGACCAAAGACTGGACTGCGTTTTTCTGGGCTATGCGCCAAGCAATATTTTTGGTGTTCACTCTCCTAATACTTGGAGTTTGACAATTGGTTGACGCTTGTCAACATCGATGCTTGTCTGAGTGAACTTTGGAGTACATAGCAGCAGCATAAGTACCTGTCCATCTGATCTTTTTGTGCAGTTCTACTAAAATCACCCGATGTAATGATTTGTCTGCGAGTTCAGGCTCCAAGTTACTCCTTTGTGAAATCGGCAAACAATAGCACAATACCAAATTACCAATACATATGACAAGCATAATAATCAGGATAAAGACTAGTACCAACCTGTGTGAGGTAGCATATCTATTACTATTTCCTTTGACTGGAAGCCGAGATAAGCCAAGCGACTGACAGCAAAGGAAGAATGCAAGCTGAGATTAGTGACTAATAGGAAAGGAAGGAAGCTGTCGAGGCAATGAAGCACCCAGAGTTTTTGTGCAGTTCCACCAAAATCGAGCATCCCTGTTGGCACATATATTGAGAGAGTGAGATTATTGTAATAGTGGGACTAGTTGATGAAACATACACTAACAAATAGAAGCACCCTCATTATCTTAATGGGTAAAGTTAGCATTCCCTCCCTGCTCCACCACATGATTCACCTCCATAGACAAACATACACACGTGCATGATTCAGTATAGGGTGCTACTAAAGATTTGTTTAACTCCGACAGGAAAATTAGGCAGCAATAAAATAGTGGTACTTAAGTACTCCTAATTAATTAAGTGAGACAACAGAAGTGGAAGGGCTCCCTGGAGGATCGTCTCACATGTAAGGTAGTCATTCCCGGAGCCCTTGAATGGCCTCGACTGAGGCCTCTGGCTTCAGCAAGATCGCCTTGGCACTGTTTACTCTTCTTCTTCTTCTTCCGCTTCATGCTCTGTTTCTCATTCTCCTCACCAGTTGGTGAAACCAAGTACATGATTGGCCTTCTATTTCAGAATTGGTTTTGTCAGTGAGGGAGTACAAGTGTACTAGTAAAAAATAGCATTATTTTCTCATGGCAGTCGCAAAATAGAGATGAACACATGCATTAAATATCATTCTTACCTAAAGGAAGGTTATGGTGCCAATATGGATGATGAGGATTGGAACACAGATCTCCCTTTGTGCAGTTCCACCGAAATGAACCAACTGTTCCATACTGACATTCCAGTTAAACAGCACAAAAGTCACTTCTTTTAAGAAGAGTTTTGTGCAGTGCACCAAAAGGTCACAACAGCAACCAGGTGAAATGAATATCCCTGTTTGCACAAAAAGCTACAGAGGAAACAGTCAGAGTCTCAAACAATTACAGGCAAAAACATTTGGCTAAACTTGTCATGGCTTATAACAGTGGCATGGCTTCATTTTTACCAGGGGCATTAGATTAACAACAGCTAAATATTTGGTATAAGGGCATGGGACAGTGGGTGCACCAGCAGTCCAGCACCATGTACCTAAACAGGGGCATAAAGTGGCGATTCATAGTTTGTTGCCCCGAGAAACAAACATCCAAGAAACGTATCTGGGTTGGTCCCATTTTTGTTCACTCTAGCCACCTACTCCTATGTGTGGATAGCAAATCTATTCCTGGTCATACCACTGTGTACAGCGTTACCCCTATATTTCCCTTTTCGACCAAGAGACCGGTTGGATGACCAGTCTGTACTACTTTCACCCCCTTTCCTTCCTGTTTGTACCAAGTCTGATGTACTACATACTAAATCCCCCCATCATTTAAAATTGTGTACTACGTGCCAGGTCACCTTTTTTTTAGTTGTTGATTTTTTTTGAGATAGCTACCCGCTTGTTCCAAGTGGTGTTACGGTGTGCCAGGTCGCACTTTGTATCGTTCAAGTCTGGTACAAGTCCCTCCATTAAATGAACAACCACCCCCTCGTAAAAATTGTGAACAAGCCCACGGCTAAAATTATCGGAAACGTGGGTTATCCCAACATGCATTATTATTTATATTTTCTACTCCCTCCGTTCCTAACTATAAGTCTTTTTTATTAGCCACACCTAAGACAAGAATTTTTTATTAGCAGTGAACCCCACATGTCATAGACACAAAAAGTGTGGCAAGATTCCCTTAGGCAAGCCAAAGTGTGTCTAACAATTTGAGCAACTCAAGTTAGGCAAGTGTGGCAAGTGTGGGAAAAATAATGTGGCAACATAAGACAAACATAGTCACAATCCAAACAGCCCTGTAATTTTTTGTGACATGCATGAAAATTTGGTTAGTTAAATTTATAGTCAAAATTTGGCAAGGTGCATCAAATCAACACATGCAAGTATCAAAAGGGAAGTCATGGCATGCATGCATGCGTTGTGCTCCCTCCGTTTCCAAATATAAGTCTTTTTAGAGATTGCAACAAGTGACTACATACGAAGCAAAATATGTCTACATACATCCGTATGTAGTAGTCCATTTGAAATGTGTAAAAAGACTAATATCGAGTGCAGTGCTTTGATGGGTCGCGTCAACTCGTACAAGACCGAGAAGTTTGATTACTACAACGCCCTCTCCCTCGCGGACTGAGCTCCGGTGCCTTAACTGCACCTGCCTTTGGCTGCATGATAGGTGGGCCAACCACCTGTTGGGCCCACCTGTCATAGATGCAAAGGCAGGAGCAGTAAGAGGGTGCTTGGATCCAAGGGACTTATTTTAGTCTGACTAAAAATAGTCTCTTTAAGAGGCTAAAGTTCCAAGCACCCCTGACTAAAGAGGGGCTAAAACTAGTCTTGAGACTAAAAAATTTTAGTCAGGGGTACCCCTACTAAAATGTGGATTAGTCCTCTCTCTCCTCATTTAACTCCTCTCCTTTAACACAGGCGGGTTCTGGATTGGAGGGTTTGGAGGATAATAAATGCTCATTAACTTGATTTTAGTCTCTTTAGTATTTGGATCCAAGCATGGATGGGGCTAGCAAGTTTTAGTCCCACTACGTTTAGTCATGGGACTAAAACGTATCCAAGCACCCTCTAAGTCAATGAAGCTGCGTCCCTCCCTCGCGCATGAGCGTGGTGGCTGGTAGGACTAGTAGGAGCTTTCGCTACACGCTTCTTGACGGCGGCGAACTTGCGGATGGAGTTGACCATCATGTCGTCCATCCGAGAGGCGAAGCCGGCGTTGGCGAGGGCTACGACGCCGGTGGTCGCCAGCACCGTCTGGAAATGCTACGCGGTGCGGGGCCGCAGGCCGGCGCCTTGGATGATTTGCCACAGCCGACTGCCGCTCGCGACGATCACCTCCATAGGTGCTTCTGGCTTCTGGTCACTTGGTCTTGGATTGGAGTGAGCAGTGTTGCGCAGAGACTAAGGAGTAGATGGATTGGAGTGGTGGGGCCCCTTTATATGAGAATCCAAACTCGGTTGCATTCACATCGTGCTGGCTCTATTCTACTTCTACAATTAATTCCCTCTGCAAGTAGAGTAATTTGAGGATGCATCATTGACCCTTCAACGTATCGGGAACCACTACCCTCTCCCTCCTTGGCATTCAAGCACCTATGGAGGCGACTGCCGCTGGCGTCTATCGCGTGTCAGGAGACATTCCCGTCGACGATGAGGTGCCTATGGTGACTTCGTAAATTTCAAGATGATAGTACTAGTATACTCAATATTGTGCACCGCGACCAAGGCCGAGAGGAAAACGAGAGAACTACGTATTTATTTACGGTGTAGATTCACTCATTTTGCTCCATATGTACTCTGTCTCGATGTAGTCTAGTCACTTGTTGAAATCTCTAGAAAGGCAAATACTCCTTTCTGGTTTACAGGGCTATACTAGCAAGTACTACAATAGTGGGCTCACATAGCAATTTTGTCTCATGCAAGAGCCTGGCTATATGCGTGCTCCAAGGTTCGCAACTGCCACGTTCGGGTTGCACTTAGCTCTTCGCCTCTTCGAGAAGACGAACAATGATGTTACTACTACTGCTTCTACAGTATCGAATCCACTGTTGCATGTCCGTGCACCACGAGCGAGAGGGATAGCTTGTTGTAGTACTATAAGCAAAAGCTTGTCCTCGTCTGTGAGCCACCGCGCGCATGGGCGAGGGAGAAGGCATGTTGTAGTAAAATCAAGCTTCTCCTCATTGTATGAGTTGACACGACACATCATAGCACTGGCCCCACATGGTTGCCTCTAAACTTGGCTGAAAGACCCGCAGTGTACTCCATTTGCTGCAACCTCTAACATTTACCCCACCACAAATTAAAATATATATTCCTGTCTTGACCAGATAAGCGTGCAAACTAGAATCACCAGGATGACAGGTAGGGCCAAAAGATTATTTTAATCAAAAAAATATAGCATGGAGCTGACCCCAATGATTTTAAGCTTACAGGCATGGTACACGCTATCCTAGACTACTCTACACATGAAACTGCCACACGAGCGTCCGGGCTGCGCTTGGCTCTTCGCCTCTTCGGGAAGTCGAACAATGATGGAGTACTACAGTATGCTTCTGGCCATCTGACACCGATTGAACTGCTGCATGTCCACCGTGTGTGGGAGGGAGAGCGTGTAGCAAACGAAAGCTTCTCCTAGTCCTGCCAGCCACCACGCTCATGGGCGAGGAAGGGATGCCGCTTCATTGACTTACTGCTCCTGCCTTTGCGTCTATGACAGGTGGGCCCAACAGGTCAGTGGCCCACCTGTCATGCAGCCAAAGGCAGGTGCGGTTAAGGCGAGAGGGCATTGTAGTAATCAAACTTCTCGGTCTTGTACGAGTTGACACGACACATCAAAGCACTGCACTCGATATATTTCAATAATTTGCGTTTACCGATGCATTAATTACAACGCATGCATGCATGCCGTGACTCTCCTTTTGATACTTGCATGTGTTGATTTAATGCACCTTGAAGTAGTATGAATATGTGACGGTAAAGCTTTGTAATGCCCCGGCCCTAATAAAGCAAGAGATGGTTGTGCACGAGGAGGGCGAGATCATGCAGATGGAACAGGACCCGACGATGGAGCTCTCTATGGTCTCGATGGACCTCACCTTGCTCCACTGCCCCTTGTGCCTCCACCCCTTGAAGCCTCCAGTGTATGAGGTTCGAATACATCTCGTCCGTTCGGCTGATCAAGCAAGGTGCAGGTTTCTTGATTGATGTGTTGTTCGATTGATTTGTGCAGTGCAAGGGAGGGCACCTGGCTTGCGCGGACTACCGCGTCGAGCGCCCCGGGAACCAGCGGCAGTGCCAGAAGTGCGAGCGTGGCGGTGGCTTCGACGTGCAGAACACGGTGGTGGATGCCGTCCTCTCCTCGGTGAGGGTGGAGTGCCCGCACGAAGGCTGTGGGCTCTACGTCACTTACCACAAGCTCGCCGATCACCAGAGCGTGTGTCCGCTCGCGCCCTGCAAATGCCCCGTGCCCGTCTGTGGCTACGAAGGCCCGCCGCCGATGCTCTCCCACCACGTCAGCACCGTGCATCCCATGCCCGTGCACAGGATCCAGTACGGCAAGGCGCTCCAGCTGCAAGTGCCACTGTCGGAGCCACGGCTCTTGCTGTTCGCGGAGGAGGATGGCCGTGCATTTTTCTTGGTCGGTGGCATGCTCGACATTGGCGCGCCTATCGCCGTGTCGGTCGTCTGCATCAGTGCGGGGGCGTCCCCACTGCCGCACTACGTGGCCAAGCTGTGGGTGAACGGCCCACCGGGGGAGCCCAAAGGCAGGACCGACGCCGTCAAGGTGGAAATGGAGGTGACAAGCAGCAGGGATCCCGGCGACGTCGCCGTGCAGGAGCTGACCTTCTTCACAGTTCCGCCCAAGCTGCTGGCCGGGGCTAAGCTGGTGTCCCTCCACATTCAGATTGACAAGCTCACGTCCTAAATGATTCTACAGTGCCTTCTGTTTATCTTAGTAATATGCTAATATAGGGGTTAGCTCGGTCTACTTTAGCTTAAGAGATGGTGGGATTTGGTGGCGATGCAGCAATTACCTCGACATCAGATCAGCAGTGAAAGTAATTTCGAACAGTCGAATGGATATTTTGTGTCTGTTGGATATAAAGATCCTTTGGGTAAGAAGTAACAGCTTATATGCTTTTTTCGAAACGGAACAGCGATAGTATAATTTTTGTTGACATGCACTAATATTTTCGAAACGGACGTCGGGCTGTAGCTAGAAGGGCTGTTGGGACGCGGCATCAGCCCATACCGCGGTGACCCCCGATTGGGATGCTCCGACTCTGGTTTTTCTCCCTCGCCGATGTCGACCGCGTCTACGCAGAACATTGTTCCCTTCCCCCAGCTGCGGGATCAGGCCGGATATGTGACCAGCGGTGTGGCCACCGTCGTTCTCTGCTTGTGAAGAGAGCAACCCAAGTAAGCAGGCTTGTAGCTTAGGCACCTGCTAGTGTATATATAGTGGTTTTCTTTTTCTCTCCATATCAACCATTTTATATTGCGTATGTGTCATTAAAGAGTGAAATGATGGTTGCTTCTTCCGACTAACTTACTATGTGATTTGACTTCTCCTTTAGTGGCCCCTACACATACTCCCCCTACGTGTATGCAACAGTCACATGTACACATGGACACAAAAACACGCGCGATGCCCTAATGCATGCATGTCCGAGCACACGACGGAACACACACGGTCACGCTCAAGTGCTCAACCTACACATGCATGCACACACATACTCAGCCAGGGTTAACTAGTGACCGTATAAACACCGGAAAATGTATATATTGAGCGCAATGAGCGTATTATGAAGTCCACTGACCGTATTTTTACAAATATACAGTGACAGACAGTGTATTTATCTCATTTGAAATTAAGCCATATTAACCGGAGAGGAGGCAGTATGGACTAGCATTAGTTTGCTGTGTCCCGTCAACTTGCTGAATGAGGAGAAGCTTGCAGGACGGGAGAAGCTTGCGCGCGGTGGCTCGCAGGACAAGGAGAAACTTTTGACTAATGCAAGCTCTCCCTCGCTCAGGCGATGGACGTGCAATAGTTAATTCGGTGTCAGATTGCCAGAAGCATACACTATACTAGTACTATTATTGTTCCACTTCCCGAAGAGGCGAACAGCCAAGCGCAAAGTTTACTAGTACTAGTACTACTACTATAGTCTGTAGAGGTATGTATTATACTAGTACTAGGAACCGGATGGAGGAGCGTCTGCACTCCTATTATATTTTTTAAATGTGATAAAGCAATCTTCAACACATTTGGTTCTCTTCGAGGGTTCTCGCATGTGATAATGGAAGTTGATTGCATGGAACACTCGCCACAATTCTTGCTTAATTCTGGCTCATATCCTGTTACAAATAGGAGCGCTCGGTAATATTTCCTCTTTTTTTGTTATTCAGCATGTAAACAGGTCAGCAAACCTTGCAGCGCATATTTGTGCGAACCGTGCTTGCTGCACTTTGAATGTGGCCGAGAGCTGGCTTGATGAAACACCTCACTTCCTACTTCTTTTTTTCCAGGGTACCTCGCTTCCTAGTGACCAGTGTCTTGGCTGATTGTCCTAAGAATGCTTATATATGAATAAAGCTCTCTCCTTTACCCGCAAAAAAGATTAAGCCATATTAACCAGAAAGGAGGGAGTATGGACTAGCACTACTTTTTGGTGTGTCCCGTCAACTCGCAGAATGAGGAGAAGCTTGCAGGACAAGGTGAAGCTCACTTATGCCTTTTGACTAATGCAACGTACCCTCGCCCAGGCGGTGGACATGCATCAGTTCATTCGGTGTCAGATTGCCAGAGGCATACACTGTAGTACGGAACATGCGGAGTACCATCATTGTTCGACTTCACGAAGAGGCGAAGAGCCAAGCGCAAGGTTTAGTAGTACGAGTACTACAACTACTAGAACCGCATGGTGGAGCCTCTGTACTCTTATTTTTTTAATCTCTGATAAAGTACACATTTATTCCGGAGAAGGGCGGAAAACGGCAGCCCAACATGTAATCATGATATCGATCAACCATGCGTGAGCCCGTCTGTGTGTTCTCGCTCCTCGTCTCTCTCAAGGAATGGCTGGTTGGCCATTTTGCCATCAATTGAGATCGGTTTGCTCACACTCCGGTCCCACATGTCAGTGATATGCCAAGAGGAGGTGCGTTGACCGACTGGCCATACGCGTACTTGGTTTTGCACCTTCATACTACTCCTCCCTCCGTCACAGTTTACAGGGCGCCCTTCATTATGATGCATTTCTCTCAATGCATTTCCACCACCAGAGAGACTTTAGACGCGTTTGGTTTAATGCTCAATTAATTAGGGCGTGGTAACCGCAATCAAGTCCACAATTTTCTCTCGATGTACTACGGGGTGGAAGCACTGCATGCATGTGTGTGCGGACTATTTCCTCTAGTAATAGACGCCGTGCTATAACTACCAATGCTATTTTTCAGGCCGATCGCTAGTCGCCTTGGTCCCAGAGATTTTTTCTTTTTCTAAAGCGCGCTCTATAAATAGTGACGGATGGAGTAGTATGAGCGGATTCAAAGAAGAGCATATTGATGGTTGCTTATTCTGAGCAACTTACAGTGGGAAAGGTGGGGCTTATGATTTGACTGCTCATTACTCACTATTAATGCGGCGCAACGACCGGGCTGAGTCTCCCATGCGGCTGTGCACTACCCCCTCGGTTCTTAAATACACTGTCTTTCTAGAGATTTCAATGAGTGACTACTCAAATATTTGTCTTTTTAGAGATTCAAATGGACTACTACATACGGATGTATATAGACATATTTTAGAGTGTAGGTTCACTCATTTTGCTCCGTATGTAGTCACTTGTTGAAATCTCTAGAAAGACAAATATTTAGGAACGGAGGGAGTACACATATGAAGCAAAATGAGTGAATCTACACTCTAAAATATGCCCATTTGAAATTTGTAAAAAGACAAATATTTAGGAACGAAGGAGTATAATTTTGTGCATGGCACATGGACCCGGATGCCGAAGAGGCTTCTGGCAATGCTATCAAGCTTCCAGCATTTGTTTACATAATTGACATACTATACAAATAATTTTCCAATGACACGAAATTGTACAATGGTGTGAGCTTTCAGCTTTTGTTTCGTGTGTCTTGCCATCGATGCTCTTTCGGAAACAATAAAAAACTAACTTCCTTGCTAATCAGAGCTAATATTTACATCACAACTGAAGACAAAGTTGTGAGAAGGTGTCAAATTAAAATTGATCCATGCTTTCATTGGCAGCAACGTCCCCCTAGCTCTGTCTAAATCAACAAGGCATGTTGGGAAAAAAATTAGCTGTCTGGAGCATGCAACATTCCGATCATTTTGTGCAGTTCCACTAAAATAAAGCTGAGCGTCCCTGTTCCAAAGATATTAAGTGTGATTACGATAATAGAGGACTGCTGATGAAACAATAAACACACAAATAGAAGCCAGTCAACCTTTGCAGTCTCTCTTAAGACTAACTAGTTGGAGAAGATTAGGCTCGGAGTTGGATGAGGAGGATAGAGCAAAACCAATCTCCCTTTGTGCAGTCGCACTGAAATGTAGAGACGTTGCCCGTGTGACATTTTGGTAGAACTGCACAAAACACTCTTATGAAAAAAGTGATTTGTGCAGTTCACCAAAAGGTCGCAATAGCAACGAGGTTAAATGGATAGCCCTGTTTGCAAAAAAGAGGTAGAAAGGAAACAATTATTGGCCAGTAACAGTTGATGACACATGCGATGACAAAAAAGAAGCATATTCCTTGTCCTAAGGGAAGATAACAACACGGTTGTGTTTGCCTAAAACAGTGTGAGGACGAGATTGCAATATGGAAAGTACGCCGGACGAGCTACGTTTTGGGCAAAGAACTATGGAAGATCCACATGCAGCGACGTGGGGAGACGGGCAGTGGAGCAAGGCTGCAAGGGATACCTGGAGGTCGTCGGGATGTAACTAGGTGAGCGGCGATGGGCGGAATCTGCCCATACTGCGGCAGCGAGCAGGTGGCGTAGGCCCTACCACCTTGGAGCTTGGTCAGAGAGAACGGCATGTACCGCAGATCGGGACGTGCTGCCTCGGCGCAGTCGAACGGAGAAACGATGCACGTCCTCCCTTTTCGCCGGCGGACGGGATGTGGTCAGATCAGTGACCAACGGTGAGAGAGAGAGAGGCCACCGCAGCCTTGTGTGAGATACTCTGAAGAGAGACAAACCAGGCAGGCAGGCTCCATTGTATATAGTGGAGCGGACTACCTTTTTCTCCATAAAAAACATTTTATATTCTGTGTACGTGCCATTGAGCGATATAACTTTATTTAAAAATAACGCGCCAACGCATCAAGTCAAACTTTGTTTCATGCACGCATGGTACACGACCTCCGTAGGTAAACAACCGCTACACGCATTCAAATTAGCACGTGGGCTGCCATTTCGTACAGAAATGAGCTCCACAGTGTACCCGCGCGGGTGTGGCTGGGCACGAAGCGTGAGTACGTGCACGGTGCACCTATTCTCTTCTTGTATACGTACACCACCTACGTGGGGTTGTGTGAGAGAGATACAAACGTAGAGAGATATAGTGTGAAATATATGCAATGTGTGTGAAATAGAGTCCTGGATATATCATATATATAGAGGGGGCAATCCACGAGAAGAGAGTGGAGGTATCATCGGCTTGAGGTGTCCATAGAATCGAAGAGAGGGATGATGTGTGTGTGTGTGCGCGCGCGCGGTCGATAAAGAGTGCCATCGAATTTGTGTGTGCCCACGTCAAAGATATAGAGTGGCTGGCCTACTAGAACAAGAGAGGGGACAGGTGTAGTTTGTCTGGGGGGGGGGGGGGGGGGGGGGGGGGGGGGGGGGGGGGGGGGGGGGGGGGGGGGGGGGGGGGGGGGGGGGAGGGAGGCCTAATTAACTATAGAGGTACAATGGCTGGTATATGTGTGGAGTAGGAGAGAGGCCTACCTCATGTATTAAGGGAGATCGATCTACCTCATGTATT